>JAQFVV010001613.1:0-57539 GCA_028023455.1 Epiperipatus broadwayi | reverse complement strand
AAATCAAACCCATTTGTGATAAAACCTTATATTGTGTTTGTTTTAGAACTTATGAAAAATTTTCCATTATAAGAACAAGTACAAGTGATATTATTTTATTATGTTTATTTATTTATTTATTTATTTGTTTGATCATTGTATTAATCAATTGTTTGTGTATTGACTGAGTTATAATCAAATATTTCATTTATAATTTAACTAATTCTCTCGTTGCTTTGTTTGTCTGCTGCTTGGAGCCAAAAATCCACCATATTAAACTGATACATATATTAAGAGCTCATATTGTCACTGATAGTACGTACAAGGTTTATTGAAATTCTGAATTTGATGATCTTGGGTAATTAGTGATGTACAGGAATTATAATAAACTCCATTGCCTCTATCACTTCTGCTTTAGCTTTGCTAATTGTAGAATAATCCGGATTTTGTTGACTTCTATTGATGTTGGTGATATTAGGAACTAAATTAATAAATAAGTTTGTAACCAGTATGATGATTGAACATACTTTCTAATATTATAATTTATGACTTACCTATAACAATAATAATCTCAATGCTAAAGATTTAATTAAAAATTTAAATTAATGATGAAGAACAGAAAGTTTGTACACTTACCTTTTATTGCAAAGCACTCTACATAGCATTTTTGTGCTAAAATCCTAAGTATATCTGAGCTACAGACAATCATGTTATGAGGCTGACTATAACTTTTACTTTTGTCTTGTTAAATGGTGTATATTCAACCATGTGATGGTTAGTATTGATGTAATGGCTCATATATTTAATCCTGTAAGAGTACTCTTTAGTAGAATTTATATAGATCATAACATCTTATTCATGGTCAGTCAGAAAGTCTCATGTAAATGTTGCTTTAAGATACAGTTATTAGCGAAAATAGTTATTAAATGAATAATTACGTAATTTATTTTGGGGCAATTTAATATACCTTCCTGTAATGCTGCAATGTATCTTCCATGGTGTACCCTTTCTGTACTGGATTATATTGTAATAGTTTTGTGTTACATCCTTAATTTTGCCAGTTATAAGTCCAGAGTGGACCTTTTTATCTAATATATATATATATATATATATATATATATATATATATATATATATATATATATATATATATATATTAGAGAAAGATAAATTTAAAAATTGTCTTTGTTGATATAGTATGTTATTTGTGTCTCATAACAATTATATGCATGTAAACAAAACTTTGTAAACCAAGTTGAAGTGTCTATCAAGTTAAAGTAACTACTTTATATTTCAAAAATTGATAGAGTTCTCTGAACACTATATCTCAGATATGCAGCAGCATCTATTATTTCTTTTATGGGTGATATACATGTCCTCATGACTTCATTCCCATTAGTAAGAAAAAAATACCAAAAACCTTAAAACAATTAAGCAAAAGTCTCAAAAACAATCATTCAAGATTCAACAAGAACAGTATAATATCTAAAGTAAAAAATAGAAGACTTAAATTTTGTTTGTACTACATGTGCCTGTTAAAATTTTCAAGCCAACTTAGTTTTCATGGAAAAAGTCTATTTAAAATGAAAACCTAATAATTGATCAAAAACAATGGTTTAACTAATTATAAATAACAATGTTGTTTTATGTTTGTATATTTCTCTGCAAATCGTTAGGATTTTGATCCATTTTGCATTGCAATTAATATTACATGAGGGATCAACTTCAATATCACATAAAAATGTTTTTACCGCAAAATATAAATATGATGTTATTTTGTTATGTTAATCTTACAAGTCAAAAATTTAATACATGGTCGAAATAAAATTTAATCAATTTAAAGTTTATTTACTTAATAAACATTTTCCTTCATATCTATTTCTAGCATATAAATGAATTAATTAAATTTTATTTACACCATATTCACATGTTAAAATTTTCTAACTATTTTAAAACTTATATGAGAAATCTATTTAAAATGAAATCCTAAAAGTCGCTTAAATTCTGTCATCTAATTTATTGTAAATATAATGTTGTTTTTAATGTTTATATAGTTAGATAATATTTTCCAGCAAATTATTAAAACTTTGATACATTTTTATATTGCAAATAATAATATATAAGTTATCAACAAGAGTATTGCAAAAAAAAAAAAAAAACTTTTTTACTATGAAATTTTAACATTGTAATGTTTTTTTTTTCCATTCTGCAGTTGAAAGTGAGAAATTAAATACAAGACATCATCAATCAGTGCTTCATTCTTTTATATAAACCATAAAATATGTATGTATCATAGAATATATGTAATAAAATATATTCTACCAGAGTATTTAGACAATTATAAACGATTATGGTAATAAACTTTAAGTAGCACATAGTTACGCTTTTACAAAGATATGCTGCATTGAAAGCCTTATCAAGGAAACAAATATTGTCTTGTATGATAAATTAGTTGATAATTTTCTCCATACTCTGATAGAATACATTTTATTACATATAACCATACTGTAACAAAAATAGGCCAATTCAGAAAAATAACAAATATTGTTTTGTACCAAAAATTTATTATTGTTATAATTGATAATTGTCTATATACTCTGGTAAAATATATTTTATCACATATAATCATGCTTAGTAAAAATACACTGCATTAAAATCCTGGCTCACCAATATAACAAATACTGTTTTGCATCAAAGATTTATTATTGTAATAATCATGCTTGATAAAGATGCACTGCATCAAAAACCTAGTTTGGAAAATTTACAAAGATTGGTTTGTACCAAATATTTATTTCCATAATAGTTGATAATTGACTATATACTCAGGTAATATATATATATATATATATATATATATATATATATATATATATATATATATATAATAAATAATAAAAAAAACAAAAAATAACTTATAATCCAATAAATAATATAATATTTCAACCGTCCTTTACTTATTTTGAAAACCACCTCTTTAATTTATATTATTTATTATTATTTTATTTTTTTTATTTTAATAAATATATATATATATATATATATATATATATATATATATATATATATATATATATATATATATATATATATATATATATATATATATATATATATTGTAATGGGTGCTTAAAACACTATTATAAAGATGAAGTTTTGCAGGGCTAAAAATAAATTTATAAATGTTCAATTTTCTTTATAAAACTTGATTAAAATTTTGATGTTTTTTTTTTATGATTGTACAAATATATATGTACGTACGTGGGAATTATATTTTAATACCACAGCTATATTTGGTTTTTAATTTTGAAAAAAAAAAAAAGAAAGAAAACTAAGATTACTTTTTTTTAATTTATGTAAAAGTAAGTTGTGTAAATAAATTGATTTACAGATTTAGGATTTAGATTGATAATAATAATTAATTAAAAAGAAAGAAAAGAAAAGGATAAGATTTTTTTTTATTTGTTAATCTCTGAATCTGAAAAAGGCAATTTATTTGTGTTAATTAGGTAGCTATTGTTAGCTAGAGGAAGAATTTTGTAAATTTTAATTTAAATAAAATTGTAATTGGTTCAGATATAAGTGATTCAGCTATAAAAGGCTTGTTCAGACTATTGTATGATACTTGCACCAACACTGAGAGATACAGATATCAACTCTGAAAGAGAGTTGGACAAACTCTGATAGTTACATAAACTCGAGGAGATTCTGGCACAAACTCTGATACTTGCACAAATTCTGAGAGATAATTAGAAAACTATTCCTGCAAAACTAGGAGAGAACAATTCCTGCATATTCTGAAAGCGAAACCGATCCAGCAATTCTATTTAGAATGAACACTAAACCTACAGCAATGATATTTTCTCCTACCATGATGTGCTAACCTTCTCATGAGGACAGATTTGGACTCCATGTGTCTCCCTTAACTGCCTATAATGCTATAAGGACCAATTATAAAGAAACCACTAACCAACTCGCCCAAGCCTACCGTTGGTGAATCCTGATGTATGGAACATATTTAAGAAGTCTAGTGCACTAGCGTTTAACTAAATTATTAAGGTACCTTATGTTCTACAATTTAAATAATTTTACCTCAAATTTGATTTCTTTTTTAAAATGTAAATGTGTTTCAAGTTTTATCTTATGTAATTGGGTTTGTGTTCATTTGATTTTTTTTAAAGAGTGCTAGTTTCAAACCTATACTGTATGTCCCATTTAAAACTTAGTAAGTAAGATAGTAGTTTTATTTTAACCTCACATTCCTTTTTGTTATAGAGTGCATTCTAGATATTATACACTAATTTAATTGGCTTTTGGCTTGTGACCCATTTTGTTATTAGCCCTTCTTATGTTGTGACCTTAATTATTAGTAATAGACTATTACAAAATATAATAGTCTTTAGTTTTATTTCTTCAAGCTTCCAATTCATTTATTAGGGGCATGTATGATCATTTTAATCCTTTCTATAGGTAGATCATGTAGATCATGAGCTCCTAGCCTGTCTCACTGTGAGGGAGGTCAATTGATTGAAAATAATATCGTTCAATGCCCTGTTTTTTTTTTTTTAAAGTTAATGTTTTGGAAGCTATCCTTGCATTTCTCCTGTTTTGACATAAGCTCTCAAACATGGACATTTATTCTTTTCCTAATCATGGGTTATGAGCAGGAAGCTAACCCCCCTTTTCTTATGAGAGATCACTGAATATTTACTAATACTTCTGCTACTATAAGTATTTTGCACTCTTTCTGCTATAGTTATACAATGCACATAAATCATTTCTAAGCAGTGTTTTTAAAAAAAGAAATATTTTAATTTTGATGAATATATGAATAGTACATTTTAAATGTGTTTTAAAGCTTATTATTTAGAATGTTTATTTAATCATACCCATAATAAAATTATTTATTGTTTATTTACTTGGCTGATTTTGTTTCTGTGGCTACCTTTCCAACTCTCTGAACAAAACATAAGATCTCATTTGCTTGATTGAGCTAGTCCGGCACATTCGGGTTTATATATCCTGTCCACCCTTAAAATATATGTTTAGTTGTGATGTGATGTGATGTATTATGGCTTCTCCTTAAATGAAGTCAAGAATATTTCAGCAATTATGCCCAGATAAACCTGTTAGCCACTTTATTATATTTTATTTTCCAATTTTTGGACTAGTGGCGATCTTGTGGTCAGTATATGCAAATCCAAAAGCTTTTATCCAGTACAATATATATATATATATATATATATATATATATATATATATATATATATATATATATATATATATATATATATATATATATATATATATTAAAGTAAGTCATATATAGCATGATGTTGCATTAATGAGCTTGTATTTACAAATATACAATATAGGGATTATACCAATAGTTCAAACAAGCTCTGAATTGATAAATGCAATAAGAGAAAAATATTTAAAATCTCTATCTAGAACATTCACATTCACAGACCAATTAATTTCAAGATTTTGGCTCACCTCAGTGAAGAACTAGAATATTCAGACACTAGATCCAAAATATCAACTCAAAATCCAGGACTTATTTAATAAGCAACATTTAAGTAGAAACTCTGAAATTTTTAGAAGTGAAAATATTTTTAATACTAGATATCTAACTTAAATAGATATATGGGACTAAACCAAATTCAGATCTACCATATATTAATAGCCTTAGCATTTCCAAGACCTTGAATGCAAAATTAAAATAATCAAAAAAGTAAGTCATATACTTAAGTTAGATAGCTGGAGTTAAAGTCATTTTCATGTCCAAAAATTAATTATTTCATGTATAATAATTGTACTAATAAATGAACCATTATAAAATTATTGAAATTAGTTGCCATTATAATAATATTTATGTTAAAAAATATAATCAACTGAAATGATAAAATACAATCAAATAAACCATAAAATATAACATAAAAGTATACTTTTTCAAATAAATTACAAAAAAAGACAATAATTTAAATTGGAAATAAATATAACCTTTGGAATAAAATTTTCAATTTAAAATGAAAATTGTCTAAATTTAATTACAACACTAATAACCTTAACGCCGAATATTTCACATTTATATTGTTACCAAAATTAATAAACTATTTTTTAAAGATAAATAAAATTACACTAAATGCAATGAAAAGTATTATAAAAATATTTCAAATTTTCAATTTAACATAGACAAACAATATTTATTGACCTTTATAGAAAATGTTAATTACAAATCTGAAAATATAATAAAGCTTAAAAATTAAAAAAATATCAGAGAAGTACTTATTATTTGCTTTTGGTAAATATAAACATAGCTGACACATCTTTTTTTATTTTTAGAAAAATCTGATATATGATTGCAATATATTAATGAATGTTTAAATAGATATATTTTATTAGTTATTTTTTATGGATCTGAATCATATATCTTAACAAAAGAACATTTAAAAAATTGTATATAACTATTAGAGGATATCAGAAATGAAATATAAGATTTATTGAAAAATAGATATCACTAACATCTACAAAGGCATTAAAAATTGATATGAACATATTACTGGAAGAACAGTTGAAGTTTTAAATTAAATGTCAAGGGTTTATAAATTATCTAGAAGAAGACTATATATAAAATGCATAAATGAAATAAGAAAGCATGCTTGTGTAACATAAAAAAAGAGAGAACAAGAATTGAAAAATTATAATTAAAGTAGAAAAGATCTTTATCTTGCAGTAGATAAATTATGACTGAAAACCAAGACAATAATACAACACTTCTCATACCTTTTTTATCAACAAATACCAGGAGTTGCCAATTCTATTGATCATAGAATAAACTACTAATCTGATCTCACTTTAAATTGTTAATGAGACTCTTAAAATGATATCCTACCTTAGCTTAGCTCAGTTGAGGATTACAGAGGTCTATAGGGTGTAAATAAGAAATGATTAATAGGAACAAACATTTATTAAGTTTAAAATAAACAAATAATTGGAATTGGTAAAGTTCTACCATTTATATTGGCATGTTATATTCTATATCTCATCTCCTCCCATCATCCACATACATTGAACAACCACTACTGTGTGATAATATTAAATTAATAAAATAAAGATGTAATGCTGATTAACTATGCTGCATGGTATGTTAGAATTAAATACAAATTAAATGTAACATTAATTAAATTTCAATTGTACAGTAATTTAAACTAAGTAAGTGAATTAATGTCTAACCTAGATAATAAGAGAATATCTCAGGGAATTAATTTATTACATGGCTTAATTTTAAATCTATATTTTCCAACAAGTACTAGTTATTATCATAAAAGTAATGTCATAAATTAAGCATTATCCTAATAAAATGGTAGTGGATAGATAATTAAAAAATAGGATGCATTTTGATTAATCATCTAAATAATAACTGAGTAATAAAATTTTCAGAGAATCATCAAATAATCAAACATTTCATATAGTGTTTGGATCAAGCAAAGCAACATCATCAGATACGGACAAGTTCATCATTAAATTATGGAAAAGTGCAATCATATATTGGATATGTAAGTGTGTGTGCATGTATGGAAACATAAAACATGAATGCATTTATTACAAAATAATTAAATAAACATTTGGTTTTCTAGTTTACACATATACATGTTTTGGAATAATTCCAACATCATTGATTAAATAGTCAATATAAACATAAATAACATAAAAATAAACTTTCTGTTTTTATTTTAATACATGCCAGATATCAGTCAATTTTGATAAGTCTATGAAAGGAAACAGTATAATACTAGCATTAAAATGATAAAATGTGAAACTAAACTTCTTGATATTTCATTTATAAAACATACTCAAGCTATCAGTCAATTCTGATAGACCTATGACACAGAAACATTATAATACTATACTAAGATAACTAAGCATGAAATTAATTTTTAGGTATTTTATTTTAAATACTCATATATTACCAGTCAATTCTGATATGTTTAAGGAAAAAGGAAACCTAATATAAACATCACACAAGAATAATTAAACATAAATTTATATTTGTATTTTATTTTCAATTTACTCAATCTATCAATCAAATGTGATATGTTTATGGAAAAGAAAACTATATTAAACACTGGCACTAAAATTATAAAATATGAAACTAAAGTTCTTGGCATTTTTACTTTAAATGTACATCAAAATAATATGAGAGGGGTTTAAATCTATGAGTAATATGTCAAGCTATCCCTCACACATCAAATGAATAATTCTATTAATTAGCTACACTTTGTTTTCTTTTGCTTGATCATTCAAAATGAGGGTGAAACATTATGGGAGTTGATGTTATAAATCCTAAATAATTAATTTGATATGATTTGAAACATTAATTAAAGAGTTACACATTAATGATGGGTTTTCTCCATATATTCTGAATTAATACTATTTTATGCATACATCTGAATTATTCTACCTGTTACAAAATAATCAACATAGCTGAATCCATTCAGTTTACTTATGAAAATTGGGCTAAAATGTCCTAATAAGGATGATGACAATGGTCAACCAAGCTTTAATGCTAATTATACTTCAGCTGTTCTGTGAGAAAAAAATAATTCTTCCTTTATTTTCCTTTTTTATCAGCAGACTATCTTACACTTAGCTATGAATAAATGATGGGAATGCATTTCACAGTATACACGATGGATAAAAAGACTTTCATAACTCTAATCATTTAAATAACAATACACAGTGACTCCCTAGCATAATTTCTGAGGCTTACATGATGGTGTGGACATCATCTCATCACCAAAAACAAGAGAAATACACTACTTAGCTTCACATAGTATAATTCATAAAATACAACTACTTCATCTGGAGTATATAATCCACTCCTGACAAATATTTCAACAAGCTAAGGGAGAGCTCCCTCAACCCCTGACAATGCAATACATAATCCACTCATGACAAATATTCAAATAAATTAAGGGAGAGTTTTATTGATCTCTGGAAATACAATATATAACATAAACAACTTCCTTCTGCAAAGCCACTAAATACATTTCAATCTAAGCATAAAAATATATTAATAAATTCATTTTAAAACAAATCCTTAATCTTTCCAATTCCTTTTTGGAACATTTCATTATTCAAAACCAATGGGAATTAAATTATTTATGCTTTCAATTCAACAATTATATAACTGGATTACATTGCAGGCAGATATATAAGCATAATAATGCATAAATAATTTCAAATCACATTTGATAAGAAACATTGTAACAACATTAATTAATAAGTTATAAAAAATAATGAATAAATCATACATTTCTTATGAAGTGTAATATTTTAACTTGGAAATATAATAATTATTACTAAATAAGCAAGACAAAATAACTCTTTGGTGTATTTGGCATTAGCCCATAAATTGAAACAAAAGGTCTGGTTTGGGATAAACAACAAATCTTTAAATTTGGAGTAAAATAATCATTGAGAAATAAACATCATAACTTCTTAAATATGCAAAGATAAACAATACATTTTATGTTAATAACCCTTTTTAAATATGAGCTGTTAACTACTAAATAGCAAACGGATATTTCTATTGCTAGCACATGCATATAGAAATGCAAGTACGTAATAAAACTATATTAAAATAATCATTAATTACCCAGTATAATATTTCTCTATATTATACTTTTGTGATACATTCTTAAAGAGTAAAATAATAATCAAATAAAAAAATAATAATAATAAGACAATAATTTATCTGTCTAACAAATGCTAACAAAATAATAATAGTCATTAAAGCTTTTTTTTTCTCAGATGGAGTGAAAAGTTCATTTGCAGTCTGTAGATCAAACATCTTGGTCATGTACTAAATGATGATGATCATTTGTATAAACATAAATATGGATAAACACAAAAATTTTCTGTAGGGAGATAAATAATATTAATTGGCTCCAATTTAGAAGCATTTGAAAGTTCTTAGCAACAGCTAATAAAACTGTGTGCAATATCACATATGAAATTCTTCATGGTGGCAAATAAATATTTATTATGGCATAAACAGAGCAATAATTTATTATTTAATTCATTAGACTTGTTTAAGCACTTGTTCTAAATTTTCAAAAAGTCATTCACAAAGCAAATGACTATTTACTACATAAAACCCATTTAAATCCATGTAAGTTTATTGATAACATACTTTAATAAAAAAATCAAATGCAAACAAGGAGAACAAGAAAATAAAATGAATTCATATCCAGTTTCATGATCTTCTACCTGCTCATTTATCAGCACATTTAGAGATAAGTTAATAATTCACTATTTATATGTCACACAGTTTAATATTTCTAGATACAAATGGTTAGGTATATATTTTTATCAATAATAGTAATAATAAAGCAGGTTATAATAAATTATCTGCTCACATCCTTCTGTTCAAACTTTATCCTTTTATAGTTAGCAAAAATTATCAACAAAGAGTCTCTGAAGTGTTTTATGAAAAAGTTCAGCATAAATCTTCCAGAATAATAAAATTCATACATTCCGGTTATTTCTTTAATGTTAGACAATAAATCTGGGTAAATCAAACTTATAAAATAGACATACATTTCAATTACTTTTTTAAGATTAGAGATAAAATTTAGGCAAAATAGACTTATTTCTTTAATATTACAAATTGAAGTTAGACAAAGCAAATTTATAATATAGACACACATATACATCTCAAATGATGGTTTTAAATTTAGATTAATCAATTAGAAGTAGGACAGATATACCTTATTTCTATCATTGTTTTATGTCTACATATTATTTTCTTATTTTCCCAAATAGAATTTCTGAGCTGTTTTCATCCAGAACATTAACAGAAGCTTTTTTTTACTTTTAAACTTGAATTATAGAAGAACCAACTTGTAGAAATGAAATTGTACCAATAAAAAACAATTTTTATGTAGAGAGAATTGTTGAAATCAAAAAAGCAAAGCCAGCCAACTCTTTTGTAAAAGTACCCTCTTTTATACCAGACTATTACCTAAGCATTTGCTCTTCTACCAATCCAAGGTCATTCAAAAGTTTACTCTAAAACAAAGGTCTCCTCCCATTGAACTGAGCTAATTATTTACAAAATATGCAAAAATCTTTCTCTCTTGAAAAAGAAAAAAAGAAAAAATAATTTTGTCTTTAAAAAATATTAAATTGAACCAATAATAAAATCTTTTACATTTCTAAAGTAACAAAATAAAAAAACTAATGATAATTATTTTAGAAAACAAAATAATTGATAGTGTATTTGGAGTTTGATAATCTACTTGTCCAGTGATCTATTAATTCATTTAAATTATGTTTAAGCTAGTTATCCAAGTTACTGACTAGAAAATTAAATATTTTGCTGTGAAACATATTTGGTAGTTTAATAAAGTATATGAATGGAAAATGAAGTTGAAAGATGGCACAAACATACAGGCACATCAATAAATGATGTCCTGTAGGTACTAAACCAATCTGATTAAAATGAGAGTTTCTATGATGATGAGTCAAATATATTGCACTATTTACACTATGGGTTGAAGTACTTAAGCAGATAAACCAGGAAATCACCAAAACAAATATCAACACTGCCCTACAGATAAATAAAACAAACTTGGATTAACTTAAACTAAACTGGCAATTTCTGTGACAAGAATTACTGATTAAAATATTAAATATCTTAAAACCTTCAAAATATACCTGCAAGTGCTTTTAAATATTGTTTTAGGCCACTAATAAAAGAATTTAAAATTTCAGCTTATTTCATTATTTTAATATACAAATTAAAAAGCGTATAAAACACTTGACTGAAAAGCTATAAAAATTCGAAAATTGGTAAGATGCAATCAGCTGTTACTGATACAATGCTATATAACTCCATATCACCATCACATAATTTTTTAATTCATCCATCTATCCCATATATCATCTCCATCTAGGTTGTTTTACAATTTCTTGGAATCCTATTTAAGATTCAATTGTCTGTCTATTATTTTCTCTTTTAACAATATGACCAGAAAAACTCCACATCAATCACTTACTTTTTTCAGTAATCTCAGTAACATCTATATTTTAATTTCAATATTTTCTTGTTACTTCTAGCATATCTTTATATACACATGTAAACATCTGATCATTATTATCATTATTTTCATTCATAAGCCATCCATTACAAACAGGATAAAGTCTCAACAAGTTTTATCAAGTTTATAAATCTCTAGTCTCTTTTCTCACAACACACCAGCAAACTTTTTATTTTATTTATCCATAATCTAACATGTTATCTCTTTCTGCATCATTTATAACTTAGGATTCAAATTAAAATTTCAATGTCCATCTGTAATCATACTTTACTATTAAAAGTTCCAATTCAATATCATTTTATCTCTTAATTTTTTAATGATATCAATGGTTCTGTTTATTTATTTCATTTTGTTTTTAATTTATTTTTGTTACTCTTGCCTTTTTTATCTTCTTACATTATTGAATGTTTTAAAATCTCAGTATTATTCTTCTGTTTAATGGCAAAGTCTTATATGTATAAGTAAGAACTTGTAAAACTCATTTAGTCAAAACCTTCCATTTTAAACAAAGACATATTTCCTTTTAATATTTAATTATTTCTAGAAAAAAATATTCCATCTTAGTTCAGTTCTTTGATTAATTTTATCCATTATGTTTTTATCAGGTATATTAATCTAATGTATTTTATAGTTGTTCATTTCTTTTAATTTAATGATTTTTTTCTTCTGAAAAAATCACTAAACATTGTTTTAATTTTTGTTGCATTTATCTTTAGTTCTACTTTCACCTGATAAGTCTTGTGACATTTACCCATTATTTGCAAAAACAATTACTTTATTTGCAAAATAAAGATGGGTTTATTTCAATTTCCTGTTAAAAAATGTTAGGATATATAGGACACTATATCTTAAACTTTTTTTAATATTAATCGTTTTAGCTTCATTATGTAATCTAATTGTTGTTGTTGCATTTTGATAAATAGTGTTCACAATGTAAGAATCATGATAGAAATACTTGTAGAATCACATACCATTTCCTAATGTACAAATTAAATCCAAAGCATAATGACAACTCTTATTTATTGATCCTTTCTATAATTTATTTCAATACATAGATGTGAACCATCATATTAAAACCACTTTTAAATACAACTTATTTTTTTTTTTTTTTGTGGTTGGTTAAAATCCAAAATTTGTTGTATATTCATCATTACTTATAATAATTTTTGGGAGGTTTATTGTTGAAGTAAAAGATTCCCTTTTACTTTAAACTGAAGTAGTTAAATGCATTTAAACCAGAAAAGCCATTTTACATAGGTGTGAGAATTTGAAAGAATAGCAACACTCCTGATATTTTGTAAATAATGTTTTAAACTTCTGCAGAGAGATGTATATGCTAAATTAAATATTTTCCATGGATTGTTATTCTAATGAAGAACAAAAATAGCGGTATTTTATCCATGCAAACAGAGATAGTATTTGTCTTTGATTTTTCTGGAAATCCCTGAGACTAAATCAGTTTTCTCTATTACCTAAAAAATTCCTTTGTTTGGAGTTGATTGTTGAAGTAAAACAAGTCTTCTTTTACTTTAATTCTAAGTTGTTACATGGATTTAAACCCAGAAACTATTTTATATAAACATAAGAATGCAAAATAATAGCATCTTTTTTGATATTCTGCAAATTATATATATATATATTGAAGCGGAATCTGAGATTCAGATTGCGCTTCACAGCCCACTTCCAATTTACCGCTACCAACCTAAATTCAAACCCTATTCGTGCATATATATTCCACTCACTAACACATTTTTTTTTATCCTTTTGTTTGAGTATTATTAACTAACATATTTATTAACGAAGATATTGGCATAAATATCTGAATTTAAACATGCAAAATAAAATTAATAAATATAGCATTTAAAATTTCGTATACGCAATAGGGAATGGTGGATTAATTATAACGGACTTATAATATCAAAATATATTATAATTTTTGTATTTATTTATTTTATAAAAGTTATGGTAATTGTTTGTTAATTGCAGCTCAGATATCTATAGATATTGTAGAGACAAAAGTACTGAGCAAATATTTAGTGGAAAAGTTCGTTATATGTAATGTTATAAAATTGTGTTTTGAAATTATTTTTGCCATTAAACTATGCTTTTCTTTTTAAATCCAATATGGAAGATGCTATTGTAATTAGTCAAAATTAAATAAAGGTGAGAAACTTTAATTAAAAGTTTCTCTAAAATCAGAATTAGAAACTAAACTTAATTGATTTACTTTTGTCACAAACATTTTTTTTATCAAAATTAATTAAAGTTTGAATACTTATCTAACAATGGCATTTTCCATCACAATGGGTAAAAGCTTGTATACAAATTCTTTTGGAAATTAGATTGCAATTACCAATCAAGAAAAGGATTCCAAAAATACCAAGGCATGGAATAATTACAAATTAATTTAGAGAGTAACTAGGACAGTCAAGGAGAGCAGACCAAGAAAAGTTGCGTTCGTTAATTTCAATGTGTACTGAGTAAATCTAAGTCGCCTTTCTCGCCATTCGAGATGGCCTTCCCTGCAATCTGTGCCTGCCTGAATAACTATGCTTGACAAACTAGATCTAGTCTCCACGGGAATTGAAATCATCAAAAGAACCGCCATGTTTTACAGAGGTAATCATTTCAAATGCTGCTAGACTCTTAAAGTTACCATGAATAATTTTAACTCTCACCTATCTATTTTTTTAAACCTTTTGTAAAGCTTTCATTTGTAAAATTTAATATTAGTTATGAATCAATTTGTAAAGTTCTTACCTTTTGTTAATTATACCTTGTTCTCTCTCTATATAACTTAGCTGTAATCTCTCCTACATTAAACCTCTCCTGAATAATTATTAGTTCCTAATTTCCCATCTATGCGGCAATACTTTATTTTCATTATTATATTTTATACTTTCAGATACTAAATTATATGTCGATAATTTCCCCCCAGAATCGCAAATGCTTATGCTATCTCTTTTAATAAAAGATAACCCTCCTTACTTTTCAGAGGGTAATTAATCTAGTATTCTTTAAAAAACAAATTTGTTATTCTTAGGATAGCGGGTGCCTGCCAGTCTGGGGAAATAAAATCAGAATTTGATAATTATTGTACAGTGTTATTTTCAAAAACTAAGTAAAAATCTCTTTTCTTAGAAATGTGTTTTTTTTGGTTAATTAAATAATAGCGCTAACTATAGCCACCACCGACTTTATATATATTTAATAATATGAAAAGTATTTATTTATTAAAGCATTCAAAACCAAAGATTTATATTATTTATACGTTGTGGAAAATTTATGTGTAGTTTAAAGTAATACATAAAGGGGAGGGGGATCCTTGAGTTCCATGAGCTACATTATATTAGCATTAAATGTAATTCTTCCATATCCACGTAGTAATCAAATCATACCAGTATGCTGGGTTTTTATTAATAAAGATAGGTGATAATCCTTTATTCCTTAGTTAAATATATATATTTATATTAATGCGAGCGTTATGTGTATACCGGCCTTTCGTTATATATATATATCTTTGTGCTTCGTTCATTTTTACTTCCGATACCAAGGACAAGGTTTGGCAAACCTCTTTGGATTTCTTCAGCGCGAGATATTATTGCATAGGGTTTGCTCTGGCAAAAGTCCAGCCTATGGCAATTCAATAAAGCGCCTTCTTCGTTATTTATGACCCGACCCTGCTGACGTTTGCAGAGAGTCGCTTTCTTTAACGGTGAATTGAAGCATCTTCTTAGATCTTAGAATAGATCTCTCCATTGCCATCATACACGTACCGCTATCCCAGATTTTATTCTCGTTAAAAGCCTATTAATTCTCCTAAACCGTACTGTTATGATTATACTAAATGGATTGCCATTTTTGATATATATATATTTCATTCACACTTGCAGATACGATATTTCTGCCATTATTGTTCTTTCCCGAATTAGCTTCCCACACACATTCTTATATAGCAAATGTAAATATTAATTAAATAAAATTACCCTTATCATCCAACTTAATAAACTTACGTATTGGTACGAGTGCTATTGTTTTATTACTGGTGGATTCAAATAACTTTATGTAACTGTAGTCTAGCGCTAGTATTAAAAATCTTATGTATCCCATCCAATCGATAAATTATTGACATATAAATAGCTGCAATAGAATAAAGCCATGAATTATTTGTTATTGATGATTAAATATTTTCATTATATAGTATTGTAAGAGAGGTTAATGTTGTCCAAGGGAGATAAACACCCATTTTATTTACATTGTAACACCAATAACGTTTGCAATCATATATATTCCAAGTTGATTTAATAAATTCTATATCTTTCTAAATATCTAAGTCATTGTTTCATTTATTGAATAGAAATAATTTTGATGTAATATAAAAAGGTTTCACTTACTAGAGGATCGAAAATCACTAATTATAACATTCTAGACGTGAACAAAGTTCGAATAAGAGTCTTTTTGTGTCATGACTTTGTGATGCCGGTGGGGTAGAAATAAATTAGATCAGTATCATTGGAATTGTTGCTCATAAGTTGGCAGATCTGGGAAATAGGCCAATAGGGCAGAGTTCATGAATGTTCCTGACTTATGTATCTTGCACAGGATTGGATTCGAGGTACTTTTGCCTAGATGCTAGATCTTGTTGTATGAACAGACGAAACCGACCGGTACAATATATATATATATATATATATATATAAATCAAATAATGTATCCATTATAGATTAAATATTGTAATAATAATTAAAATATAAACTGATAACAATGATAATAAATGTTATTCATAACCATTATAAAATGCAGTATTTTCAGTTATTTTACATAACCATTTTCAAGTAGAAATCTTTAACTTACCAAATTTAAAAGATTCTATAAAATGATTATGCAAATAAGCATTTCATAATGGATATTAATAGTATTTATTATAATCATTAATATTTTATTATTTTAAATTTATGTGGATGTATATATTTTGAAGTATGGATTTTGAAGTTGAACATTTATAAACAATATGATCTTTTTAATTAAAGTAGTTTACATACTTACATTTCATTTCATTGTATAACTTTAATTACACTTAATTCTACAATACACACATTATATATATATATATATATATATATATATATATATATATATATATATATATATATATATATATATATATATATATTGGCTGATAAAGAAGATATTAGAAATTATAGTCCTATCAGATGCTTATCACATCTATACAAAATTTTTAACAAAATTATTACAACATATATACAGAGAACGTTAGATTTTAACCAATCAAAAAAGAACAAACTGGATTTAAAAGTTGTTTTAGTACTGTGAATCATAACCAAGTATTGAGAGAAATTATATAAAAGACCAACGAATATGAGTTGTCATTATGCTTTGTATTCTATAAGCATTTCTTCAATGAATAAGACATATGTTTAACAAAATATAGACCCAGTAAATTGGCATATTCTGAAGAATATTTATAAAAATGCAACAGTATCAATTACATTACATAATGACACTAGGATGATTAACATTGAAAGGAGTATGTCATAAAACTTGGATTCTTAACTGAAGAGTGATATAGAGGTTTCAGACTATTCAAAGAAGTATGGACAGATGTATGTTAGGAGTAACAAAAGAAGATTGAAAACAAAATACATGGATGAGAAAATAAACAGGTGTTACTGATATCATTGAAAGAATTAAGTAATTGAAGTGGAAATGGTATGGATGTATTCCTAGATGAGATGATAAGAGAAAAATAGTTGAAATCATAAATTTGTTTCCGAAAAATTGTAAAGACCTAGAATGAGACTAAATGTGATGGGTGTAATAAACAAAAAAGTATGCTGGGATGATGTGAACAAAAAAAGCTGTAGATCAGAGAAGATGGATTGAGTTTGGAAAGACCTTTAATCCTGCAGTGAATCAATAATGGTTGAAAATGATAATGATCATACATATGTGGTTGTGTGTAGTCGGTTATGTTGTATTGTTCTAAATTTTTGAATAGAACATTTTAAGTGAAGCAAAATGATGCATCTAATTTTTATTTTCAGTATCAATGAAATTCAGTTTTAAAATTGATGTAATTTTATACGTATTACCGTTTAAATATATTACAGTTACTGTGAATGCTGTTTTTAATTTTTTGTTTATGCCTGAGGTATTTCTAAAAAAATAATTGCTTTCATTCAAAAATAATTTTCAGTCATGTAATTTTTTCACACAATCTATTTTAGTATTTGGTTTTTGTCAATAGATAAAATTTCAAATAAGATATAATTATTGTTTTGTATAATTAATTTATATTATTATTTAGTTAGGTTAGCTGCCAACAAAACCATTACTTATTGTAAAAGACAAATTATAAAAATGGAAAACAAAACCTTTTTTCATTATTTTTTTTAAATATCAAAGTGATAAAATAATTATTTAATAAAAAATAATATTAATTTTACAGTCAGTTTTCGATAGTAGTTTTTCTCTGAAAAATGCAATAATTTACACAGCGTTTGGTGCAATGCTCTCACGAATAACATGTGGTACTTTGAACCCAATGTCACTGCTCTTTTTATCATGATAAGCATAAGCAAACATTTTTCATTTCCTCTTGTAATTTGTAAATAAATATTTTGATGAATGTTGGAACCGAAAAATGCACTTTACAATGATGTTACACGAATTCAGCTTTAATATAGAATAGTAAGTAATTCATGTATATAATGAATGTTTAATAGAAATTTATGAATAAATCAAACTGTAAAAATATTTCGTTTTTGTTTAATTGTTTTAAAAAATATATTATTGCCATAATTTATACAAATTTTATTATACTCCATTACTAAAATAAAATGCTCAAATATATCCTCAGCTATTCAGAAATTTACATATCTTTCATAAACCTGTTTTTCATTTAATGAATAATATTTCGGTAGTGTAATATTCACTATCCAACTCTCATCCAACATGATAAAATTACATAGAAAACAGTGTCTACCTTATGTGAGAGTTGTGTAGTGAAAATTAGATTACAGAAATACTATTCATTAAGTGGATAATCTCAAGACTAATAATTGACTAATAAAAAATATTAATATGCTATTTTTCCTGCTTTTTTTGAGGGATGTGTTTTTTGGGGATGGAGGGACATTTAAACAAACTGGTCCTTCATATTAAAAAATTTGCCAATCCTGATTTAGAATAAACCATTTTCAAAAATTACAACAAAATAATTTAATAAAAAAAAATAATGAGACCTATTATTTTTTTTACTTCCATCACTATATTTATAAAGACGGTAGAGTTAACATTTATTCAAGTGCACTTTTTTGGGGAATTTTTTATGTAAACTAAATTTTTATATAACCAAAGTCAAATCAACTAATATTTTGCATTCTTGCAAAATTGTACGAGAATTACTGAGATAGCATTTAAAGTATATCATAAATAGATTTGTTAATAATATAAGAATATTATAACTGTAATTTTCCTGGATATTGATGAAATTAAAGCTTTTTGTAGTCATACATTGAAAATTAAAAATAATTGAATATCAATAATTTTGTAAATCATATTTAATTTAATTAGTGTAGGTATTCTAAAAAAGTCATCAATGGAGTGTTAAGAAACATGTCTATACCATGATAGCTCAGATAGATTGGGAATTGAAAATACAACAATAATTTTCATTGATGAAAAGGTGTTAGTTTATCAAAGGAATAATGCAACTAATACGAGTGATAGAGTGCAAAATAGACTATTGGAAAAACAAAGCAATTATTAGACTTTGCACAATTATAGAGAGTCTAATTTTTATTTTAAAACCTCACTTGGAGATGAAAGCGAATGAAAAGATAACGCTAATAAAAAATAATGATGATAATATAAATTATTAATATTTTGAATAGAAAAATTTAAGAAAAACAAAAGTGATACAACTAATTGATGAATTTGTATATTTATTGCCGTTTAATTGCTGATTACAATAGCATTTTATGGGGCTTTCTGTTTTTTATTTGTTGTCTGCTTGAGCACTTTCTAAAAATGATTTTTTTTCATTCAAATATATTTTCCAATCTTAAAATTGAAAGTTTACTGCATAACTAATATAATTTATTTATTAAATAATATTTTTATCACTTTGATGTTTAAAAATAAAGAAATGAAAACTTTTTTTTCATTTGATTTATACAACTTATAATTTTACAAGTAGTTGTCATAACTAAATAATTATTGTATAAATTAATCATACAAAAGCAATGGGTTTGATTTAAACTATAAACATTTCAATGCAATCTCATTTATCTGGTGAATTCTAAAGTTATAAAGAATAAATATTTTTGTCTCAAATAATAACGAGATTGTGCACATATAAAAGTTGATATATATTTTTGTAAATAAAACTTATATACATTGTATATATTTGAAACTTAAAGATGCTTATTTTTTGTGAAATTATTAAAATTTCAAATAATCTGCAACTAATATTTATATTTAATTATATTGCAGATCATTTATAACACTATTTTAATTGCCCATAAAATTTTAACATGGTTAGATTGATAACTAAAATTCATCTATAAAAATAAAAAAAATGGTTAATAATGTCCATTAAAAGTTACTACTTTTTGTCAATGAAAGAAAAGTTAGTTTTATGGAACATCAGAGAACATATATAAGCAAGAAGAATGACAAGATACACTTGATCCAGCAGCCGTTACCTCTCAAGGTTATGACATTGCTACTGCATTAAACTAAGGGAAAACTCATCATTAATATGAAAAAAAGAATTATTTCAATATTCTTAGACTTTAAAAAATATATACAATAATTATTATTTTTCATTTGTATGCAAAATACATACTTATTCATCAAAGGCAAGTAGTTTTAACCTTATCTTTCATCTTTTTTACTGGTATTACTAACTTGGACATCAAGAATCATATGTTACAAGATATTGAATTTCTTTAATTAAAAATAAATAAATGAGTGTTTAAAATTTTCCCTGTATTTATATTTAATATCATAATAAAGTATCTTATAATGCAATTACTTTCATGTATCTATGTTTATCATAAGTCAAAAAAAGAATAAATTGTTTATCAGAGTAGGATACATTTATTATCTTTTCAATCTATGTTAAAAATAAATAAAATCTCTACTTTATATATGATAAAGTTTTTGATTGTAACAGTATTTATATATATTGATAAAAAAATTAACTTTATTTGCGTTGTGTACTTAAAGTGGTATTTATTTTATGCCATTTTTTTCCCAACTTAATTGCAAACAATTGTTTTTAAAAAGTAATTGAATATATTATTTTATATTTAACATTTTATTGTCTATCTTCTTTTCTACATCATATGCAAATCATTTTTATAAGATTAATATTTAGATATATTCAAGTTATTTGACTATTTATATTATTTGTTCAATTTTTTATACACTTTTTGTTTAACTGTAATTGTTACAATGTTCTATTTAACTATTCTAGGTATTGTAATGTTACAACATCATTTAATCACGACAGAAAAAATATTCAACTTTATATATATATATAATTAAAACAAGTTATAAATTTCGTAACTTGCTTTTAAGCTTGCATTTTATGATTAATATATATATATATATATATTGTAAATATCGATAAGTCGATATTTATATTTTAAAAATTTGTTATTTGTTATTAAAAAAAAAATCTCTTTAAGTTGAAGTTTACATATGAAATATTTAAATTTTTCTTTTATATTTATTAAATATAGTTATTATTTGAAGTTATTATTTTATTTATATATATTGATAGTACATCAATATGAACATTTAATTATTAAAATAAATAAGGACATATAAATTGTTGATTAAAAAAATTATTTTATTTGCAATGATTACTAAATGTAATAAATAATTATTTATGTATATTTTTAAAGATGTCAAATTTTCAATTTAATATTTTATATATATATATACTTGATATTTTATTTTTATTTTAATGTTAATTGTTTTAAAAGAGAACATATATAACATGAGTTTTAAAATAGTATCTGCTGGCGCATGGAACGATAGCAACAACAATAAAGAAGCCATTATCATTATATATTATTATTGGAATAGATATAGAACAAACAACTGAAGGATAAAATTTTGTTACACTCTATTTTTATAAAATTTACTATTCTTCAAAATACTGAAATAATATATATATATCTTATGGTAAATACATAAACTATGGCAGGCTAATCAAGAATCGCAGCCAGGAGGCTGCATCATCGCTTTCATTTATTCCAAGGCAATTTTCAATGGAACAACTAAAAAAATTCAATGTATAAATTTCGTCGCATCTGGAGTTGAAACTAGATATAGCTATCTTAAATGTATAATCATCAATTTAATCATAATTTGGAAGTAATTGGAATTAACATGCTGGATTTAACATTTTAATTGGTTTATTTATTTTTTAAAAGGAAGGAAATTTTAAAACGGATAAAATATGCATATATCTAAGGATTAACAATTTTCTTTAATATAATAATTTCTTCGCCTTTCAATAGAATGCATTCTAATAATCAAAAGTAAACGGATAAAAGAACTCATGGAATAAATTAACTTTTTGGAAAAGAAAATTATCTAAATGAACTTTAAAAGGTATTTAATAATTTCATATATGTATGAATAATATATAAATATATTTTTGAGATTGATATATTTTTTTTTATTTACTTTTATTTTTCATTATAAAATACAACGTTTTATAAGTAGTCAATTTAATCATCTTGTTTTATAATAATATTAAACATATAACAGATGTTAGGATAAATATTTAAATAATTTAAAATCTTAAAATGTAATTTATAAGTTGATATTGTATATGAACTATTATATTTATATTATAATTATTAGGCAGAAATATGTCTTTATATATTTAATCTATATATACTTATTACAAGTATATATATATATATATATATACATAGTTATTCTTTATATTTATATTTAAAACATCAATATTATTTAAAGTTGAACTATAACATAAAATAAAGGATGTACTATTTGTTTTATAAATAATGCCTTTGTAATTATTTAAAAGAGCGATACTATATTATTCTTATTTTCTTTTAATGCCAAAGTTATTATGAAATTAATTGAATTTATAAATAATAAAAGATAATTTTATATTTCATTTATTATTTGGTTTGTAGATCACTTACACATATTATTATTCATTCAAATATTTAGAGATACATAAATTTACATAATTAGATGTGTATATTTGAATTTAGTAGAAGTCCCTTTGTTTCTGATATATATATATATTTGATTAGTTATTCACATCATCTTTGAAAATAAATTATAAAAATAGATCTCATTGCTTTGCATGATTTTAGATTTGTTTTATGTATAGCTAGCTGGAAGTGCATTTAAACAATTTATTTAATTATAACTAGAATAATTTTGTTTTTCTTCATTCTTTAATTTTAATGGAATACCATATACGTTCCATTACATTTGGCTTGCCCAATCATGGGGCTGCCTAATAGACGTTCCATTACATTTGGCGCAACAACTAGGGCTCGAAATAAGCTAATTAGGGCTTGAAATACCCCACATACCTGAGAGATGTGTAGTATATATATTTATGTGAGATATATAGTTTAAAGAAAGAGAAGCATTTTTGTGTGTTTAATTTTTTTTTATATAAATGGAAATATTTTGGCCTTATGTTTAGATGGTGATTGTTACTGTTATTGTATTTTTTTTAATGATGAAAGATAAATATAGTCATGAAGCAGTTTAATTTCAATTTAAAAAATTATATTGATGGTGTTAAAGTACGGCATAATAATTTTGTCCATATTTGGAAAGTTTATGTTGTAGAAAATCTATAATTTTGAAGGTTGGATGGGATATTTGATTGTTGGAGTTTGGTTGGTTCTGTTGCAAGTATTGATGTTGGATGGGGAATTTTTGTCATTGTTTCAGGGATGTAGTGCATTCATGTCATTTGTGATTGATTAATCTCATTCATTGCTCCAACCCAAATTTTGATGTTTATTATTATTATTATTTATCATGAAGCAGCTAACAGTGGTCCTGCCATGATTTTATCTTTAAAACTCCAGAGAGAGTAAGGTATAATTATTTTGATGTATGTATAATATTTGCCTCTAAGTCTCCTTAAGATGAGCAAGGAAATATTTTATAAGTAATAGCCCCTAAGACTTAAATATAAGCAGGGTAATGTAATAGTGTTTTCAGAAAATTATTATGGGTTGTAGTAAATTGGATAGAATGAAATGTGATAATCATCTAAGTGTTCATGAAGCATTGTATGCTTTGGGAATAATGATTGAATTCTTTTATCTACATCAAAGTTGTAAAGTGCTAATCAATCTTTTGGTTGTCAGTATCTATCAGATCTTTGGAGGAATAGATAAGTATATAACATAAATATATAACATTAAACTTAAGGACTAGATTAATTGATTATTGTTTGTAACCAATAATTTATTACATTGATTATTAATTAAGGTTTGAAAACAAATATATCAATGTTTCATTTTTCATTATAAATGACTTTTAAACATGAAGTTCAATTAGTGAATGTTTGTTGATAATAAATTGCATTAGTACAATTTTATTAAAATATTTCGGGCACAAAAGTTAATAATTAGTGAAGTGGATATTTTTTTTTTATGTATATAAAATGGTATTAAGTTTTAAGGTCCAGAAAATTTATAGGTATCAATTTAAGTATTTTATATTTAACTACCATTATTTTGAATGAGAAAGTTGTCTCATTATATTATCAAATTAGTTATTTTTAAGGCATGTGAACATTTAGTTGTATTTTTAAATATTTCAAGGTTATATTGAATTTGATATGAAGTATCCACATTTTAATATGATATAAGTGTAGAATATTTATTATCATTAAATATAAATGAATGTTATTTAGTGATATCAGTTGTTACTCCCTTTCTATATATATTTTAGAAAAATTTGTTGATATTATGGTGATAGATGAGATTTTTTTTTTAAGCCAAGAAGTTCATGAGTTCAAATAAGTAAAATTTAGATTGTCAGATAGCTATTATGTATTATAAGATTAAAAAAAGGCTTGTATTTTTTTTTTTTAGTTAAATAATTGCTTGTTGGAATAATGATTGGAGATGGTGAGCCCTTGATCTGTGATAATTACTATATAGAAATAAATATATATATATATATATATCTTGGATTTTTTTTTTTTTTGAGTATATAATATTATAGTTCTAGTAATAATGGATAACAGTAGTGAAATGTCAGTTAGTGGTAATTTTGATATGGGGAATTTTATAGAGAAATTGGAGGCTATGATGGAAACCAACTCTAATGAATTAAAAAATTTTAGAGCAGAATTAAAAGATCTTAGAGCTGAGATGAACACAAATTCTAAAAAGCTAGAATCTAAATATGATAAACTAGAGACTAGTTTAAAAACAAATTCTGATGAACTTTCCCAGAAACTAGAAATTGGTTTAAAAACTAACTCTAATGAATTAAAAGATCTTAGAGCAGAAATGAAAATCAATTCTAATGAATTAAAAGCTTTGGTAGATAATAGTGTTAGAAGAGTAGAAATAAAATTTGATGAAAAGATGGAAAAATATAGAGAAGAGACAATAGTTGAAGCTAATTCTTTAAAAGCAAAAATTGAAGAAATAAATAATGAAATGAGGGAAGAAAATCAAGGAATTATAGCCAGATTAGAAGTAGTTGAAAGAAAAACTATAAAGAAACCTAAAATTTTTGATGGATACTATAGTGAGGATAAAAGAATTGATGAATCTGTAAAAATAAAATTAAATTCTTTAGGTGAAAAATATCTAAAGTTATTAGACAATGAATTACTAAAGATTACGGATAATACCAGTAATAAATTTAAAGATAAAATGCAAAATCTAGTTCAAAAATGTACCATTAATTGTGGAAACGTTTATACAAAAATTAATATTTACAAAAAAAATATTCTTTACAAGAATTAACAATATAATATGTAATGTAAATTTTATGAAAGTAGAAATTGATCCAAATAGAGATTTAGGCAAAGCCAAAATAAAACTTAAATTCAGAAGTAAGGAGAAAATTAAAATAGATTTTCTTAAAGAGATAATTTATCCCAATAAAAATATGAAGAAAATTAAAGTAAAATTCAAAGAGATGAGTAGAGAGAAGTTTAAAATAAATTATCTTAAAGGAAATATAGATTTTATAAACGATATTGGAAAAGCCAAAGTTAAACTTAAAGTTATAGAAGGAATGATAAATAATATTGATTTTCTTAGAGAGAATATTGACAAGGAAAGAGATGTAGGGAAAGCAAAGGTAAAATTTAAAAGAATAAATGAAAAGATATTTAGTTTAATTCTTAGCAGAAAGATTATTGATAAAGAAAAAGAAATTGGCAAAGCCAAAATTAAACTTAAAATGAGAAGTGATGATGTGATTAGTAAAGATTTTCTTCAAGAAAATATAGCTAAGGAAAGAGATTTAAATAAACCTAAAGTTAAATTGAAAAGACTTAATATAGAATAGGATGATTTTCAAAATGATTTTCAAGAGTTCTTTAATGTTAAAGTTGTATCAATGATTTGCGATTTTTAAAAGATTATTTAGCTTAGAAAGATTACAAATTTGAGAAGTTTTTCGATATCTCTTAATTAATTAGTTATTTGCAAAGACATTTTTTTTTCGGTGGATTAGAGGGTATTGTAAATATCGATAAGTCGATATTTATATTTTAAAAATTTGTTATTTGTTATTAAAAAAAAATCTCTTTAAGTTGAAGTTTACATATGAAATATTTAAATTTTTCTTTTATATTTATTAAATATAGTTATTATTTGAAGTTATTATTTTATTTATATATATTGATAGTACATCAATATGAACATTTAATTATTAAAATAAATAAGGACATATAAATTGTTGATTAAAAAAAATTATTTTATTTGCAATGATTACTAAATGTAATAAATAATTATTTATGTATATTTTTAAAGATGTCAAATTTTCAATTTAATATTTTATATATATATATACTTGATATTTTATTTTTATTTTAATGTTAATTGTTTTAAAAGAGAACATATATAACATGAGTTTTAAAATAGTATCTGCTGGCGCATGGAACGATAGCAACAACAATAAAGAAGCCATTATCATTATATATTATTATTGGAATAGATATAGAACAAACAACTGAAGGATAAAATTTTGTTACACTCTATTTTTATAAAATTTACTATTCTTCAAAATACTGAAATAATATATATATATATCTTATGGTAAATACATAAATTATGGCAGGCTAATCAAGAATCGCAGCCAGGAGGCTGCATCATCGCTTTCATTTATTCCAAGGCAATTTTCAATGGAACAACTAAAAAAATTCAATGTATAAATTTCGTCGCGTCTGGAGTTGAAACTAGATATAGCTATCTTAAATGTATAATCATCAATTTAATCATAATTTGGAAGTAATTGGAATTAACATGCTGGATTTAACATTTTAATTGGTTTATTTATTTTTTTAAAAGGAAGGAAATTTTAAAACGGATAAAATATGCATATATCTAAGGATTAACAATTTTCTTTAATATAATAATTTCTTCGCCTTTCAATAGAATGCATTCTAATAATCAAAAGTAAACGGATAAAAGAACTCATGGAATAAATTAACTTTTGGAAAAGAAAATTATCTAAATGAACTTTATAAGGTATTTAATAATTTCATATATGTATGAATAATATATAAATATATTTTTGAGATTGATATATTTTTTTTATTTACTTTTATTTTTCATTATAAAATACAACGTTTTATAAGTAGTCAATTTAATCATCTTGTTTTATAATAATATTAAACATATAACAGATGTTAGGATAAATATTTAAATAATTTAAAATCTTAAAATGTAATTTATAAGTTGATATTGTATATGAACTATTATATTTATATTATAATTATTAGGCAGAAATATGTCTTTATATATTTAATCTATATATACTTATTACAAGTATATATATACATAGTTATTCTTTATATTTATATTTAAAACATCAATATTATTTAAAGTTGAACTATAACATAAAATAAAGGATGTACTATTTGTTTTATAAATAATGCCTTTGTAATTATTTAAAAGAGCGATACTATATTATTCTTATTTTCTTTTAATGCCAAAGTTATTATGAAATTAATTGAATTTATAAATAATAAAAGATAATTTTATATTTCATTTATTATTTGGTTTGTAGATCACTTACACATATTATTATTCATTCAAATATTTAGAGATACATAAATTTACATAATTAGATGTGTATATTTGAATTTAGTAGAAGTCCCTTTGTTTCTGATATATATATATATATATTTGATTAGTTATTCACATCATCTTTGAAAATAAATTATAAAAATAGATCTCATTGCTTTGCATGATTTTAGATTTGTTTTATGTATAGCTAGCTGGAAGTGCATTTAAACAATTTATTTAATTATAACTGGGATAATTTTGTTTTTCTTCATTCTTTAATTTTAATGGAATACCATATACGTTCCATTACATTTGGCTTGCCCAATCATGGGGCTGCCTAATAGACGTTCCATTACAATATATATATATATATATATATATATATATATATATATATGAAAGTACAAAATGTATAAGAAAAACGTATACATATATATATATATAATGCACCCTTTCTTCCAGGAAATATGTAATTATAATAAATGGATCTAGCTCAGATAAATAATTATGTTCATCTAAAATGCATCTAAATCAACAATAACTATATTCTTTAATAATATCAAATTATCAAATTAGCTTAACTAATAAATAATAATATAGTTCTGTATTATAAAATTAAATAAATGACTATCTAATCAAATCATGAGACTATGAAGTGAGTTTACAAGTGGCAGAGTGAATACATTAAGCCAATATCCCACTGGATATCACCTTAATGGCATAAGAATACTATCCCTACTCCTATTACTTAAATACTACATTTATAGTACTCTCATGTCTTTAATCAAAATTAATTAAGTAAATGACTCTTAATAAATTAATCTAACTATCTTCATAAAATTGATTTAACTCAAATTATCTCAGGTTCTCTTAAATTATTTCTAAACTAATTATAATTCTTGTAATCAAGTATGATAAGGGATTTAATATCATTCCTAACTACAACTAAATAATATTAATAATAACAAAATAAGTAATACTAATCTTTAATCTATAATTTACTCTCATATCTTTCTACTTATAATGTTGTTCATGTATATCACATAATAATAATATAATAAAATTTTCTCTTATTTATATGGCATCTTAAGTAAACATATATGATATGATATTATAATATGAGAATATGTGGCAATCATTATTAATATAATTTAATGTAAATCTTTGGTAATTCTTCCATGACCATCAGAATATTACAATAAATGAAACTTCTTAAATAAAATATATCAAATAAAACATTATAACTCTTAAATAACAATTTTATTTATGATGTGCAAATACTATGTCTTCATTATAATTATCTGTGATTATGTAATTGTGATGTGAAGAAATTGAGTCGACACCAAGATTTATAACAAAACTTAACAAATTTATTAATACACTTTAACAATAAATTATATACAGTATGTACAATATGCATGCACTTGGTCTTACTCTCTTTTAGTTAATTTTACAAAAAAAAAAAAAAAAGAATTACATAAAAATATTAGATACAAAAAAATTGCTTTACAAAATTATTATTGAAATATTACTATAACATCTTTATGGCCTCCATTAATTTTTAAAAATTATTGCATTACAAAAGTATTATTTAAATTATTAATTCACTTTGAATTTATCTTTTATTATTTAGTTTTAAAAACACTTTTACTATATCTTATGATTATTCTTGACTTACTCATAGTGTAAATAATATTAATTAATAATATACCCATTAATTTAAATGCTTATTATTCCTCAATATGATGTCAAATAAATGTAAACATTGATGTGTATTATTCTAAAATAATAATAATATAAACTCATGATCACTTGCATTCTTCAAATATGATTTATGTATATTTCTTTTACTTGTAAAAATATGCATTAACATTGAATTTTTTTAAAACTTAATGATTAAATAATATTTTTTATAAAACATATTTCATTCATCATTTATTTATTTGTAATAAATAATAATGAGTCCCAAACATAAAAAAGTTTATGATTCTTTATTAACAAGTTACCATCTTGTATTCTTTACCTTCAATCATCTTTACTTTTAAACAATATAACCCATCTTATCTTTTAAACAACAATTCTGCATTTTAAACTTATTCATCATTTCATATTTTAAAATACTAGCCTTTACGATACCATTCAAGCAATACCGATAGTAAATACACGTAGGTATATGGAATAAATCAGATTTTAATTTAATAACACTTCTATTAAATTACCATCATGGTCACAGTGTATCATAAATAAGGTATGACTATTTTAGTTCATCACCTTTACCAATAAACATAATGTCCAAGCTATCTATTCAGCTCTATGGAACATTACAACTTCAACATACAGAAAATAACACTACCATGAACAAATACAAGTTATAGGGCTAAGTTATCTATACTTGCACAATAATCACTATCATCTATACTTATTCCAATATAAACAAATCTTACCTAAAAATATTATCTTAGTTCTATTTAACTTAATACCAAGCTTACATCGCTAAAATCTATTCTTACATTCTTATAATAATAAATAAATTCATGTCTGAAATAACTATCTAACCAATCGATAAGAAAAGATTATTTTATCCATTAGTAAATTTACACATAAATACAAACAATCAGTATCGATATTCCGGTTTATTATTTTGATCACTTAAAATAAACATTAAATTCCGTTATAATAGAATCATATACTTATATTTCCCTTATATTAAAATGTACTTATAATATTATTAAAAGTATGCATATTTTTTAACATAAATAAACGAATTAAAACTATGTGTATGTATTGTGTTTTTCATAATCATTTCATACATCCACACTAAGATATACACTAAATCAATACATAGTAAAATGATCAATACTTTTATAATTGTTACCATCAATAATATGTATTCCTTGATGATTATTCCATTAATATCTCTGGATCACGAACTAAATAAAACATTATTTAAATATCACTCATTCCATATCATACTTTAAAATATTAAACTTTTTTTTTTAAAAAAATTAAAGACTTTTTTCTTTCTTAATAACTAATTTTTAGATTAGTAAATAATTTAATGTTTTTATGTTTCTGCCCTACTTGTATTTATGAATATAAATATGAAAGTTAGTAAAAAATAAATTTAAACATATTTACGAAAAGAAACTCCTTCTGAAAGAATTCACTAAAGAGAATGTCTTTTTTTCTCATGGTACCCATTGTTGATTACACTTCTGATGCCAAAAACTATGCATGCTCTATTTCACGTTGTAACACAAACAATTCAAAATGACTGTTCCACATTAAATACGGTAAGTTCACTTTTTTCTTCACCAAAATCCGAATTTATTTACTTAATTATTACTTTGTCTCCAAAATTTGAAATAGTTTACCAATTCCATGGCTATGTAAATACAACATTAAAAGTACTTTTTATATTTTGTGCTCAAATAGTTTCCACGTTCTTGCAACTTTTTTCCATATTTCCTGATGTCTAAGTTTTCTGATACAGCATCAAAAACAACGGCGTTTTAAATTGTTTTTCACAATATAAATAAATTCCACAATAATTTTATAACATTTGTATGTCCAGCATACCTTAATCATTGATTTTTAATATTTTTAAAATATGATATAAATCATATCGGCAAATGATTTTAATTTTATCTTTTTTTAAAAAAAATTCCAGCTTGAAATTATTTTTAATATTTCTTCAGAAAGAAATATTAGCATTCCCAAAATAATTGTTTGGTCAAATTCAAAGGTTTTTTTTTTTTCAAAAAAAAAAAAAAAACATTTCCATCACAATTTAAAATAAGTTTTTTTTTTTTATAAAATATTTAATATCATTCCATTTTTGATGAAACTCTTGTATTTCTCCATAGTTCTTTTAATAAAATTCAGTTGTAAACTAACACGACCCATTAGAATAGGAAAGATTATATGCTTTATATGATAATAACACTTACATTTTTTTCTTAATCCTTTTATATTTGATGATGACTTTCCCATGTCTAAGTTGATGATAAATTGAATAAAGTAGATTGGTAAGTAGGAAATATTTATTTTTTAGCCTTGCATATCTATATCACAACCTTATAACAATAAATTACTGTACTTTTAGAATTTTAAAAATGATAAAATTGACTATTAAGCTATTAATTAATTTACCGAGGTTGTGAAACCCTGATGATGGTATCATGGTATAATAGGATAACAGTGACCCTGGAATTCCTGCACAGCTCTTTTATAGCTGTCCAAAATACACATTTTCATTGGTCAATTTCAACAATGCTTGCTTCACAACCTGGATAATGAATGCCAGATAAAATTTAAAACTAATAATAATTTATTAAATATTTATTTTTATTATATTATTCAATTCTTAATTAATTTTCATATTTTATTTACACTGATTAAATACTTCAAAATAACTTTTAAAAATCATATTTTAATATTTATTACCATTTCTACCTTTATTTTAAACCTAACGTATTTATTTTCAACAAAAAACATAAATCTAATTTCATCTACTAAATTTATTTTTAAAACTTAATCTAATATTTATAACAGATAATATTATTTTATTTTCAAACACAGGTGTGTGTCACGTGATTTATAAAACTAAATGAGACACTAGTAATTTAAAGAAAACTAAAATAAATATTTTAATTTATAAAATATTACATAAGTCAATATCATAGCACAATTTTAAAATAATTATTTTAATATTATAAGACCAAAAATACACTTTTCTCCCTACATTATTATTTTTAATTAAATAATTTAACACATAACCATTAAATACAATTATTATTGTTAAATAATCTATTCATTTAACTTTAAAGTATTACTTTTAAAATTTACCTTAATCATTTACTTATACGACTTATTAAATCAATATTTATTCTGGCCAGTTCTCCCAATCATACAATCTTATAATGATTTTTAGCTAACTACTTTCTTACAAATACCAACACAATATTATACATCAATTATTTTACTTGCCTTAACTAAATTATTCAAAGATCATCAACACATAACATACATCATCTCTTACTTAACTTTAAAATTTAAAATTTTCTAGTAAATTGTTAGAAATAATCCATTCTAACCTAAACAAAGGGCACAATATATATATATATATATATATATATATATATATATATATATATATATATATATATATATATATATATATATATATATATATATATATATATATATATTGTGCCCTTTTGTATGGGTCTCCATAAATTGTTGTATCCATTTATTTAAAAAATTTTAAATTTAAGATATATTTAGTTATATGATTTTAATTTTGTTTATAACAATCTTTTAAAAGTGTAATTAAAGTAATTCATGAGTATTTGATATGTGAAAATTGTGCTGATGTTTGAGAGAGACATTTCAATGGGAATGATAATAGTATATGGTTGGGAAAACTGGCCATAAGCAATACTGCATTAATAAATTTAATAAATAAATGTTTAAAGTTAAAGTTTTAAAAGACAAGTTAAAATTAAATGCATATATTTATTGTTGATAAAAAGTTAATATTTAATAAATGAATATAAATATTTTAATTATTAGTAATACATAATAGAAGAATTAATATTTGATTTTAATAATATCGAATTATTATTTTAAAAGCTGTTATAATATATTATTTATTTTAAAAATATTTATTTTTAAAAAAATGTATTGTTAGTTTATTTTTAGATTATTACAAGCGTCTGTAGCTCTGTTGTAAAAAAAAACAGATGTTAATTAAAATACGTACACACATGCTTGGGAGTATTTTAGTAAAGTTGCAAAGCTATTTTAAAAATTCTGTTATAAAATTTATAAATATTATTTTGGCTATCATGAGATAAAAATAAAGATAATTAATGTGAAATATTAAATCTGATTTTTAAAATACTGTTTAAAAACATAACGAATAAAAATAGACTTAGTTTGTTTATAAAAATAATTTTATAAAAGTTAAACGTAAAAGTTAAGTAAGAAAGTATATTTTAAAAAAATGTTTAATGGATCTAAATAAATGATGAATATTAATTTAAGAATTTAATAATGTGATAAATAATAAATATTAAATAAGTCATTATTTATTTTTAATTCTGTCTTGTTGGTGAAATATGTAAATAAGCTAGCAAGTCAATTGTTTAATTCACCAATCAAGTGGGAGTTTTCTTCCGGTATAAAACCAAGGTTCAATTGTTAGGAGGTGACTTGTGATTGAAATTCTTAAAGTATAGTATGCTATTAAAAATAGCTAAGTGATTGTAGACGCTCTTAAAATCGTTTTAAAATTATTAGAGAGTATTTTAGAAATAATTTATAAAAGTTACCAATGAATATGCAGTGTTAATTTGTTATAGTTCCCTATTGATCGTTTCCTATTAATGCTCAATTTACTATCAAATAATCATGAGGACATCGTATAAGGATAAAATGTATTGGAGACTTTATACTGAAAATTTAACAAACGCTGGATTGACTAGCAGAGTTATTAGATGCCTAACAGTAATACGTTGGACTTTGTATAAATTTAAAAGCTAATAGTAGTTAATTTTTATAAAATAGATATTTAAAAAATGAGAAATACTTCTTTATGAAGCAAGTATTTGTAAATTCTAAATTTAAATATATATCTTGGTAAAGATATAATATATAACAGTAATTGTATAAATATTTGCCTTGTTAAGTCTTTATGGTTTAAAAGACTAAATTCTGACAATTTTAAAAGGCAAATAAATTGGAGATTTAATAAGTAAAGAAATACTTATAAGTAAAAATTATTGTATTATTAAAGTCTAAACGCTGGTCGTACAAAAGACTTTAAAAATAAACTTACCTAAATATCTGTTACGGAATGCGCAAATCAACTCTACATGGATATCCAAATCAATTAAAAATAATTAAATCAGAACTTTGTAAATTATAGACTAATTCTAAAAATAATAACTTTTAAATAATATTTTTTTTTTCTTTAAAAGAAGTGAACCTGGATCCATAAACTATTTTAATTTTATTTTTGTTTTCTGATGGAACTGACTTTTATTTTTATTTATTTTAAAAAAAAAGAACGTTTTCATTTTTGTCATAAAAACTTTTAAAGAACACGTGATGTACCGGAAAAGGAAGTAGTGTTTGGTGAAAATTTGTGCCTAGGAAAAAGAACATTATAACTGGAAGAAGCCACCGTTGGATGTGATGTAATATGTCTTATTTATTAACTAACATAAATATTTCATTAATTATTGATTTATTAAAGATAGGAAAGGTACATTTACATTTTTTTTTTAAAATAATAACTAAATACTAATATAACTTTTTATTGCATAAAGTTTATTTTATAATTATACAACACGTAATATTTTAAAGAATAATTGTTGAGTGTAAATGTGAAATTATTTTGTAAAACTGGAATCCTGGAGGACATCGTGACGGACTGTACATTGAAGTATCATTTATGGTAAAAATTGTGTAATAATAATAATAATTTGATGTATTTACTATGTTTTCTTTAGATCAACCAAATGTTATATGATTATTGTATGAATGTATTAATGTTTAAATAATATACACGCATAACAGTAATAATAGCAGTTTTATTTTAATATGCATATTTTAAATTGATGATATAAATTTAGTACAACGTAATATGATACCCTAGAAATAATTATATGATTCTTTCGTGAATGAATTTTAATGTTTCTGTTCCAATATTAGAAATTAGATTTATTATACTAGTGTAAGTTATTTATTTTTTTTTTCTTTTAAAGTTAGTAAGAAGTATATAAGGTCTATATTTTATTTTATTTTTATTAGATGAGTTACGTTAATTTTACATAGAAATTTATATTTTTGATTGAAGGCTTATTGTAAATAGATGATGAGGTATAGGAGAGTTTGGATCGTTATTATTTTTTGTTTTAAAATTGGTCATTTGTTTTACTGAAATTAAATAGGGTTAAAATGACTTTTGTAGGTAGTAGTTTTATAAAGGAATAGGAATAATAAGTAAAGAAAAGTAATGATTTAAAATGGCAAAGAATCATAGAATTTTGTTTAACATTATACTTTATAAAAGTTGAAATTATTGAATAATTTTAAAATATTATTTTTTAAAGATACATATACGTATTGCATATTTTAATAAAACATGTAGTATGACATTATATCGGAATGAAATAAACAGTGATAGTCAATAAGTGTTATTATACTACAAAGTTATATCAGTTGATACATTAATTAATATTTGAGTCATACTGATAATAAATGTAATACAGCCTTATACATTATAATATAAATAACAGTAGGACTTAAGTGAAATAGCATTTAAATTATTAAAGTTGGTTTATTTACATACATGCTACATGAATGATATCTTACATAAAATCTTTTCTTATATTAATTGATAATAAGTAATGTTTATGTAAATTAAAGTCATAAACTTAATTGAATTTTATTAATAAAACATTCTCTGAAATGTATAAATTATCTACTTATAGTTATGGAAATAATAACAGTGTAAAAATCTTGTATTATTATTTTTCTTATTTTTTATTTTCTTTAGTTCCATTTAAATGTAAATAGTGTAAATAAATTATTTGTTAAAGTTAATGTAAATAAATTTGTTAAGTTGTTTAAAAGATGTGTTGAATTCATTATTTTACACCACAGCATTTGACAACAGATAATTTGAATGTACATAATATTTGCACAATATGAATTTATTATTTTATTATTTGAGAAAGAAACACAATATTTTCTTAATATAATTTATAGAAATTGATTGACATTAACATATAATATTACAATGGTCATAAAGTAATTATAATGCACAATATAAAAGTATAAGATTATTTATTGCCACAAATTGTTGAATTATAAGATTTTGGTTTATTTTAAAATTAAGATACTATATGGAAATGAAAGACATGCATATGATTTATTTATTTTCTTAATGATTAAAAGTATAATCCAATAGATAAGATTAAGATATACCCTAAAGATTATTATTGTTAGTGATTATTATTAGAATAAGTTAGGTGTATTTAGGTTTGATATTAAATCCCTTATCATTCCTATCTACATGAATTATTATTACTTTAAGATAATTAGAAGAACCTGAGATCATTTTAATTATATTTCCTTAACAATAGATTGAGATTTATTTATCTATTATTATTAAAGATAGTTCATTTATAAAAGTCATAAGAATGCTGTAGAGTTAGTAATGAGATAATAAAGAGGTAATAGTATTCTTATGCCATTGAGACAGTGTCTTGGAAAGACATTGACTCAATGTAAATCTGATTACCAATTGTAACTTCACTTCACAGTCTCATGATTTTAGTAAATATTTATTTAATTAGTACATAATATTGAACTATATTAATTTTTGATAAGTTTGTAATAAATCTGATAAGTTATAATATTATAAAAATATATTAAAGATAGTTGTACATATTTTAGCCGAGCATAATGATTTGATTGAGCTAGTCATATTTTTAAATTATATCATATATCGAGAAGTGAGGGTACAATATATATATATATATATATATATATATATATATATATATATATTACATTTGCAAGCATTATTTGTTTTTTCTTCTTCTTCTTCTTCTTCTTCTTCTTCTTCTTATTATTATTATTATTATTATTATTATTATTATTATTATTATTATTATTATTATTATTATTATTATTATTATTATTATTATTATTATTATTATTATTATTATTATTATTATTATTATTATTATTATTATTATTACAAATAAATAGTGTAAAAAATTAAAAAAAAGCAAATTTTTAAAAAATCACAATGTCCAGTTTAACAATCAAACAGGAACAAATGGAACATAAAATTAACTGATTCACTGGTGATTAATTTTATTGGCCGAATGAGGTAAAATTTGAAACTTCTAATTGGTCAACTCACAAACTCAAGCATCAAAATATATTCATGATTTAATATTATAATCACTTTAGTTTCATTTGCAAAAAGCATATTAATTATTTGTCAAGTTAGAAAAATGAACAAAAGTTTTTTTCAAAAATAAATAGTTATTTATAATTTTAGAAATATTCGATAACAGAAAATATTAAAACAAATGTTATTCACCAATTAAAAAGTGTTGCTGACATTTTGTGACATCAATGATTTTTTTAGAGTGCTTAAAAATAAATATTTTTTTGCTAAAATCTTAACTATTTTTTAAAAGTAATTTTATTTTTAGCATATTTTATCAAAATAATTTATAATTTATCAAAATATATGTTTAAAATGGTCTAAAACATTCGTTCATCATTTTCAAAATGAAATAAAATAAATCATAACTCTTAGTTATTGACAATCCATTTTCTTTGTTGTCAAAATGTAATAGCCAATAAGATTCAATAAAGGACCACCTACATCCTTTGGTCAACCTTTAAGGACAGTTTTATTGATTTTTTCTTGTAAAATAATTCAAAAGAGGGCAGCATCTTATGAAACTTTTTTTAACCATAAAAATGTGCAAAAACGTAATTTTAACATTATAAATAAGGAAAATATACTATTAAAAGTGGAATCTCAAGTTAACTCTAACTTTGCAGTCAGTATGTTAAGAGATTTGATTTACATACGAAGTTGATTTCTGGCTTTCAATATTCTCAGCATAGCTTCATGCAGTAAGAATAGCTTTCTGCAATCAAATAATCACATTTCTTTTCATAAAATCGCTCAATTCTGAAATCAATTGCAATTTAAATCACTGAACATGCACAAATATAAAAACCCTATATGAATTACCAATAAATAGTCATTTTATTTACATTTTCTTTATGTTGTACTGTTTCAGCTGTTGTTATAAACCTGTTTTTCTTATTTGTTTAAATAATATGATTCATGTGCATGTTTTGAATTGATGTTAATAATTCCATTTTGTTTATTAGTTCAATAAGTTAATAACAACAATATTATATAGCTATTTTATGTTTTTATTATAATTTATTTACATCTTACTCTATATACATCTATTGCAACATAGGAATAATCACTGGAAACAAGATGGAACACTGCTGTAAATGTTTATTTCCAGACAACCAATTTCTACACTTTTCCTTTCACCAGTAATGAATAGAATTGAAATCAGGAATTAATGCACATACACATTTAGCATGCATTTTTTATTCTTCTACTTTTATTCTAACTAATAAATTGTTATTAAAAAAACATTTCAGACATAGGGTAAATTGGTTTCGTTGGGATTTGAAATATTCAATTTTTTTGTTATCTAAATGTCAAATATATATATATATATATATATATATATATATATATATATATATATATATATATATATATATATATATATATATATATATATATATATGGATGGCGGTGCGTGTGTGCATGCGTGTATATATTAGTTTTAGATGAATTCTAATCTACCATGAAGAAGACAAAAGCAAAAATCTGTTGTAACACTATATCGATGTATTAAGTTTACTATAGATGTCTGTAATGTAGGGTGAAAATAATTGCTCTTTAAAAATTCATATTAATGACTTCTAACAAAGATATATACATTTTTTTCACAGTTTTCTCAATCGTTTTGCTTGTAAATAAACTCCTTTCTTTCTCATAAAAATCTTTTTTTTTTTTTTTTTTCATTATTCAGAAAAGCAGAGAATGACATACACTTTTTTTTTTTATCAAACTACTAATGACATAGTTCTTGCTTGAGAAAAATTAACAATTTTTACTGATTCATTTGTTTCTTTTGTAAAGAACAAAATAAACCTGGATACTTTTTCAACAACTTTAGTGAGTTAACAGAAGTTAAAAAAACAACAATATACTTATTGTATTTTTTTGTAATAAAGCACACATTTAAGTTTTTATGGCTACAACCAAAGAAGAAATGTTTTTAACCTACTACAGATAATTACATTAATATTATATATTGTAATTATTAACTAATATTTGATTTTAAAAGATTCAATAACATTTGAGTATAGATAACATCATTATTTGCCTGCACACAAAAATATTATAAGACTAAAAATGGATATATTCATCTCACAAATTCAAGTGAATTCATGGTATTCTATTGTTTAATCAATCACCATTTACAGTCCTATATTTCATTCCTTTGAAAAATAGATTTTATTAGGAATAACTTCATATTTGTTAAACTAAATAATTAGATAAATATGTATTATAATCTAAGTTCATGGTTTTTACAACTTTATTAAGGAATATATATATATATATATATATATATATATATATATATATATATATATATATATATATATATATATATATATATATATATATATATATATATATATATATATATATATATGTATGTGTTTTAAAAAATGGAAATATTTATCTTTATTATAATAAATACTTATATCATCACCATTATTTTTTTATGAATACTACAATATTTAATATTGGAATAATTACTATTGTTGAAAAACAAAAAAAAAATTCAAGGCTTTCCAATGTAAGCAGATTTTAAATGACAGTTCATTTATTGTAATTGAGAAGTTTTATTTATGGAGGGCAAACGATTACTAGATGTGAATGTCCATTCATTTATTCTATTTATCAGTTTATTTTCCCAACAATTTCCAATTTTAAAGTTTTCTGTATATTGTTATGTAAACTGATTATTACGAACCCCCACTATGATGTATTTACATCTTGTCCTTTAGTCTGGAACAATTAAAGGCATTATATTTTATAAAATATTTAAATTAAATTGGTATAAGATTGTCTTCTGAATTGTTACAACAGATGAATATATAGTTACATATATTCAGTTTCTTATTTGACAATCAATGCAGAGTAATGCCTAAAGGATTTGAAACATTAATGACAAAAAAATAATGTATCAACTTAAAATCAAAAAAAAAAAAAACATTTTACTACAAATGATTTAATCTTTTGTATCTAAGTAATTCTTCTTATTTGAATAGACCCTAGTAATATTTACCTCCATATTTAAATAATGAAACCTTCTATTCTGTTACATATATTGTTAATGTTAACATTATTTTTTTTTTACAGATGTAAGCTTTCAAATGATAGACATTCTAAAAATTAATATTTGAACTTTGTAAAATAGGAATATAAATACTAAATGAAATTATGGCATATAATTTACCTATTTAAAATTATTTATAATGAATTATTATATATTTAAATTTCATTTCTTAAATTCAAAATAAATATACAGTTAGATATCATTAAAGAAATAAAATATATGTTAAAGTTAAACATTAAATGTATTGTTGTTAATGTTTTAAAACATATTGGTATTGACATTTCTTGTTTCCGAGTAGAATTTTTTTTGTAAACATTTTCCAAAATGTTTTCTTAAGAATAAACATTTTCTTGTAAAATATATAAAAAAAATCATATATGTTGTTTATATTTGTTAACAAGTATTTTTTAAAAAAAAATTACAAATAACCTTTAATATGTAAACAAATTACTGAAATTCATATTTTTTTTCTTCTCAAAATATGAAAAATTGTACATTTTGGCTGAGGTAAAGAATTTCATCAATCAGAAATTTTCACTCCTCTTGATATCAAAAGAGACCATGTGCCACTTCTTACTTATGCAAATATTATATTTTAAAGTTTTAAAGAACCACCTGATGCTGATACTTTTAAAAAAAAATATTTCCGTGGTAAAATAAAACAATACATGACTCAAAACAGCAAAAAACATGAAGAAATACTGATTATAGCATCACCATAACATCCAAAATTTGGCAAAATTAAATATTTATAGCTGCTGAATTACAACATGTTAACACATATTATTATCATAATTGTTCTATTTTCAACACCCATTTGTTTGGTATTTTTATAATGGGCAATGTTTATATCTGATTTCTATTGAGATTTTTCACATTTAATTTAGATATATTATTATATGTGAACTTGTGCATGAACAAATGTAATTTTATATTATGGATTGAAATATTTATGATTACTTTATATTTGTCTTCCATATACATCTCTATAACTTATAATAAATGGTGAGCATTCTTTTGTGAAAAATATTGCACACTATTTTCACATAATATAGATAAATTTCCTGTAATAACCCTACACTTAGATGTAACATGTACTGTACTTAAGATATATAACTAGAAACACTTTTAGTATTATTTTAACATATATGTTCAGGTGTTTCAAATCTACAGTTCATTTAATGATGTTTGTTATGGGTGAAGAAGATATACTGAGAGTGATAGTTATGCAATTTTGTTATAAAATTGTGCTCATGATTTTCGAAAACATTAATGGAATACCTAATTTTATATATCTGTTAAAATTGTTAAATAAAAAAGTTGTTTTAAACTAACAGATGCCAATTTTATTCCTCTTGGAAGCCTTAAAAATGAGTTGGAAAAATTCATAATATTCATTCCATAACATTTATATAGTTGCATCTGTTATTGCATTATGATTATTTATATAATACATGCATACTGATAGACTGTTCAGCAGTATGCATTATCCAGCATGGATGATTAATCAGCTCTTTATCTCTGAGTTTAAAATCAAGATATATCATAGATTATCTTCTCTGTTGCCTGATACATCTTAACTAAAATTTTAGTGGAGTTATGTTGAAGGCAGAATGAATGGGTATGTTAATGATCTTTTTGACATATGTTTATAATTGTGACATACAAAATGAATCATGACCACAATTCCCAGAAAGCTATAAAACTTCCAGCCAATTTATCAGCATCAAAGGTGGATGCTGATAAAAAATTCCTGATGCAAACTCAGGATGACACTTTATAATGACTATCTGTGTAGGTATTTACAGCTGCAACTTGCTTCCAAATGAAGGAAGAATTCAAATTTGCAAGAAATGTTTAATACTAAATAGGGAATTATTAGACTCTGTAAAGATATAAGAAAATCTTAAGAAACAATAGATTTAAAATGTGGACCTGAACTTTACTTCATAGTCACAAACATTCAAAGTCCAAGTTGAGTAAAATTACTTATAAATTAAAAGTGGAAGAACAAAATTGTGGAGATATGTGATATATAAAGAGAGTGACATGATTAACTATTCAGATTAATTTAGGAAATTTAAGTTTGGTCCCAATGAGATTTTATGGTATTAAAAAGTAAAGGAATTTTATATGGATGTTTAAAATGCTTTTTATCATAACAAACAACATTGTAAAATTATCATGGGATAATTTATTGTAAGAATTGGTCAACAAATAGAAAAAAATCTGGAGTTTGAAGAAAATAATATATATGAATTCGGTTTTTGAGAAAAATGTTAAACAGAAATGGACATGAAAGGAACTAAATGAAGTTACAGCAGAATTGGATTATATATTGACTAGCAGAAAATATGTATTTCAAGAGGGTAATATTATTTATAAATTCAATACAGAAAGTGATAATTGATTATTGAGATATACCATATAGGTTAATTTAAAAGGAGAGAGAGAAAAAAATCTTAAGAAAATTAATATTCACTGTTGTTATTCTTAATATTCAAAAACATTACACTAAATTTAATTTAGGACTTGCAATTCGTTTTCAAATATTAATATATTTTGAACATGATTTATAATTGAATGAAATCAATTGTAAGATAACTGATATAATTTTAAAAACTAAGATAGATGTTGCAGAAAACTGCAAATGATCAGTAAAATTATTATGAATCAAGACAATTTATGGGAGAAAAAATGAATATAAAATATATAAAAATGATGCATTAAAAAATGAATATACAGAATTTTGAAAAGAGGTGCAAAAAGTTAATAATAATATAATAAAGTATAAATATGAAATAGCAAAGAAAATTATAGAAAATAACAAAAATCTCACTAGGGTAAAACAATATTTTCATGTTGGTAGAAAACTTTTTTTCTTTCTGGAATTCCAAAAAAAAAAAAAAAAGTGGAACTACTAATAAAACTAAAAGTCATGAATTGATTAAAACATTTCTATTAATTAACAATTTAATAGAAATAAAAATGAGAAAAGTACTTCCTAAAACTACAATATCGTCTGAATGTCTGAAAAGTTTCAATAAATAGTTGATTCTTTGAATTAAATATATGAAGAATGGAAAATCTCCAGGTAATAGTTATAATCAATGTCTTAAAAGAATTAGGTGAAAAAATAAAATGTTTTATAGAGCTGTACATTGAATTTTTAAATAATAAAATTGTCCAGAAAAATTTTAAAATGTAGTATTATTATTAGTATTTAAAAATATGATAAAGAATGTATTAGAAATTAGAGTCCTATTAGTCTCATTACTTCTATACCAATCTTTTACAAAAAATGTTAGAACTCATTTTCAGTAAAGTTTGATTTTATCCAAAGAAAAGAACAAGCTGGATTTAAAAGTGGTTAAATACAATGAATCATGTATAAGTATTGAGAGAGATTATAGAAAAGTTAATTGTTATTATGCATTATATTTGTAGATTGTAAAAAATATAATTGATTATATAACAATTCTTCAGTGAGTAAAGCAATGGATAGTCAAGGTATAGATCCAGAATATTGTCATATTCAAAAGAATAATTATAAAAATGAAACTATTACATTTTGTAAAATAAAATGGCAAGCTAAGGAAGTATAAGTAAATAAATAATAATTAAATCATTTATATTTTTCAGATGATGTATTTACTTTTAAAAATAAAGTTTTAGTGTTTCAGAATATATTCCACAAATTATCACATTAAAGTAAGAAAGTAGGCCTAAATGAAAATGTTAAAAAGACTAAAGTAATATTGATGGATTTTCTCAAAAAAAAAAACTTTGAAGAGATAGAAGAAGTTAGCAAGCACAAATATTTTAGGCAGATTATTACTACAGTATCATAATGGATAAAATTAATCATACATTAAACCTGGTTGGAGTACTTTTGGTAACAATAACAATCTTAATAAGGAATATGTTCATGTTTTGAAAATATTTTTTTTATATATAAATGAGTTTTACAAGTTCTTATTTATGGATTTGAGACTTGGACATTTAACCAAAGACCAATGCAAAGACTTCTGACCATTTAACAAAGTATGGAAAGGTGCATGTTAATAGTAATAAAAAGAGATTAAAATTAAAGTACATGGGTGAGATAATAAACAGGTGTTATATATTGCCAAATAATAGCTGGACAGTCGAAATCTTAAACTGGATTTCAAGATATTGTGAAAGATCTGTAATCTGGTGAAAAAATAGAAAAAGAATTGACAATGTCATTCACTAAATATCAAAAAGATAAAGATATACCAGATGATTGGAATAATGCAAAAGTAGTAATGGTATTTAAAAAAAAACAATAATGAAGACATTAGAAATTACAAATGTATCTGTTTTTATTAGTTCTATACATTCTTTTTTGTCATGATGATTATAACTTGTCTACAATAGATTGAGGATTTTAATCAATCAATATAACAAACTGGATCTAAAAGTGGTGTTAGCAGCATATAGAAGGGAACACTTAATATAAATTTTTATTATGATTTGAATATATACTCTACAAAAAATGATTTGATTCTATAAGCATTTGTGCAGTCATTACATATATTGAAACCTTTTAAAATGAGGATGATGAAGGGTGGGGGATAGATGGTGTCAATAAAAAATTGAATATTATGAAGAAAGAATGAGGAAGGAAGAGAGAAATGAATGATAACATGAAGAGATGGAAAATATAAGATGAAAATGATGATGGTGATGTAAGAAGAGATGGATTATGATGATGAAGATAATGAAAGAGAAATGATAAGATAAAGAATAAAATGAGGATGGAAAATAAACTATTAAAGATATGAGAAAAGAAGGAGATGGAAAAGATGAAATGGATGATGAAGATGAAGATGATAAAATGATGGAATGAAAATAAACTAAAAAGAAAATGAAGAAGATGATAAAGTAAATAAGATACAAACTAACCTAAACTATCAGAGACTCCAAAAAGAGGGATACAAAAGAAATGAAGATGAAAATGAAAAGATGAGAAATGGAAGAAATGATGATAGAATGAAAGAAGATGAAAATGATGATGAAGAGAGAGAGAAATGAGATTAAAGAAAATGACATGACACTATATTATATAAATGATGATGATAAAATAATAACACGTGTAAGAAGAGATGAAAAATAATGAAAACTATCAGAGACTAACTATCTTAATCTATTAGAAATAATGAGGTGTAGATGATGAAATGATTATTAAAGACTCCTAATGACTTGTCTCAGTGGGGTTACAATAAAATTAAGGATGAATGATGATACAGAGATATACAATCAAACAGAGACCCAATCCAATACTAATACAAATAACTATTATGGCATATTAATAATTTAACATAAATAATATAAAAGACAATTAAATCATCATTTAATAGTTATTACAATTGCCCTACTATCAAATCATAAACTGAATAAAACAAATGATACTTTGTCAGAAGGACTATCTAACTAAATTATATTATCAAGGCAACAAGAGTAAACAATACCAGGTGTTGTAAAACTAAACTCTTGTGCAAGATGAAAGTTTAAGTTACCTAATAGATGATTGCTTGGATTAATAAAGAAAGTGAGTGATATCTTGGCTGACCATAAGATAACTATCTTACGTTAAATCATAACATGATAAAGAAAATATTTCAATTTAAAAATTTGATTATTTAATCTAAATTTAAATCAATTATGGCCTATAGTCAAGACATCACTTGAGCTTGGAAAAGAACAAGACACTTTTTGTACCTTTCCACATACTCACAGACAATCTACTAATGACATTAAATGCAGATGGATTTTAAATTTTAAACTATACAAGATAATATAAGAAAATGTGCAGCTTTAAACAAGGTAATCACTAATATTCTTCATCTCACATTGCATAATCTTTAGTTTGATAATCAATCTGAGAATCACAAAGAATAGCATGACTTTATATAATATAAACCAATATAAAATATATTTTGTATACTTTATGAAATTATGGTAAACCTTTGGAATTCAAGACAATATCATATAAAAGAAAAACAAACAGACACTAAACTTTTTAAATAATAATAAACATGGTTTATTAATGACAATAAAAAACATTTACAAACAAAAAAATATGGGAACAATCATTGTCAAGATAGTGCTGTTATCTTTTAAACATTTTGTCTAACGGACTTTATTTTGGCTTACAAAAATTGTAACATTTTATTAAGTCTAAACTACTGATCATTCCTCTTTAACTTTTTTCAACGGTTTGTTTTAACAAACAACAATAAATAAATAAATAAATAAATAAATAAATACTAGTTAAACAAAGACTATTTAATATTTAATTTTTGTCCAAAGAATCTTCTTAAATGACTAAGGATTCTAAATCTATTTGCTTTAATTATAATTGTATGAGATTAACAAACATAACCTTAAATTTAATTGGCACATTTCATAATACTGTGGTGTTATTTAACAACCAAAAAATATGCTATCAGGTTTATATTGTATACCATGAGCTAAGCAAAAGCTAAGCTGGAACTAGCATATACAGCAAATGTGTTAAGATTATCATTAATTACATTGACACTATTAAAATTATAGCTAGTAATGCATTTAAGTAAATTTAAGCTAACTTTAAATTAAATTAGATGCATGGGTCACTCATTAGATGTCATTTATATACATATTACCAACAATTCTGTCCACATAAAAATAATTAAACCAGATGTTGTAAAATAGGAATTTAAATGACTTATAATTCCAGCAGTGAAAACTCTGGATAAACATATTAAACCTAGTATGTGTGAATTACCACTTATCCATATGCATAATCTACATAAAATAAATATAAATGATTGTTGGTTGCTTTGTGGATGATAAAACTATCATAACAGCACAATTCAAACATTGATATACCTTTAAGCATTAAAAATAACTAAATACAACCTGAAGAAACAAAATTGCTCAAACAAACTTATCTTCTCATTATATATCTAAACAAATACAACATCACCTCTTGTGGTGGAAATAGCATTGATACATCATGAGTGATAGGCCAAAATAAATACACATATGCTTTGCAGAGCTGAACATCTTATTAAGATCATAGTGTCTTCAAAATATACCTATCTTTGAGGAAGAAAAGAGGATGCCTGGATGTTGTCAACTCACATCAGGAACAGGAAAGATGCACCAGGAAATATATGATATTCCTCATGGGTTCTCAACACTTCAAAATATGTGATTACAATAACTAGCAATTCAAATATTTAATATACAATAATTCTCAATGGGAACAAGCACTATCACCTCATGCAAAAGCAATACAATAAGGATGGAGTACTTGTCTACTCCATTAAGCATATTAATAATAATCACCAAAGCCTTGCTCTATGAGGCTAACAAATACTTAACTAATAACAAGATATCAACATTAGTTTAAATGACTAAGTCATCATCAAGAATTTTAAAATAGAATGTGTATAACCAATGTCAGAACCAACAATGTAAACTATGTCAAATGACTATATAAGAATTACTTAAAAAATAAATGCATATAAATTCTAGGTAAAGGTACAATACATACATATTAAAATATTAAATATTATAATATAGTGGCTAGTGAACATTTAAAAGACTGCAAATTAAGTGTGAGAAAATTCATTATCAATGTGTATCTAAAAATATTTGTGGTTATTATTAAGGTAGCATTTGTAAAACAAATGAATGAAAAACTGTTTAATAAACCACTTTGACTGATTTAGATAAATCAAGTGAAATACCATAAATTTAAATTAGCTAAGAGTGAGATATTAAAATCTCCAGGGATAAAAATTATTAAATATATGTTACCTTGTCAAACATTTATCAAATATTATAATAATATTATTACCTGAGAATGGTAGAATCTCTACTCATTCTAATAAACCCATTAAGAATAAGTTATAAAAGTAAATTATCTGTCATACCTATACCAACACTATTACATAAATTAATATATATATATATATATATATATATATATATATATATATATATATATATATATATATATATATATATATAAATATATATAATATATATATCCTGTTCTTTGTTTTTATTAAAAAAACAGTAAAACAAACAAAGAAAAAATACAATAAGTATAGATCATATCTTCAGCTTCCTCTTTCTGTTAAATACATGTATATTATTTATTGATTACTATTTATCTGACGGCATGAAGCTACTGGTCCAAACATTTAATTTAAATATGGCAAAAATTTTCAAATGAAACATATTTAATTGTTCATTAAAGTTAATGCAATTCTTCCTTTAAAGACATTTGTAGTTTAAATAAGCACTATAATAAATAAAATACTAATACTAATAAAATAATAAAAATGAGCCAGTGATAGAATGCTAAGTAAAACAAATGATTCAGCTGATAATATCATTATATGATCCCAGGTTTACTTAGACAATAATACAGTTTCAATTTCATTCCAATCCTTTTTTTATATATTCTTTTTTTAAGAACACATTAAAACATTTTTTTTTTAAATTTACTTGCATACAATATTTTAAGATGCTTGTAAATAATTTCTCTGTACTCTTCTTAAAATAAGAGAGGGGGCATTTTACAAGTAGAAAATTCCATCTCTTTAATGAATTAGAATAAACTATCACAATTATATATATATTGAAACAGACAGATCGAAGAACCGATCTTCGTTTCATGTGTTTAAGTACGGTAATTCAAAATACTATTCGCCCGCAATGGGATTTTTCCATTTCAAGTCATAAAAATTGAGCTATATATATTTTATGTTTTGTAAATAAATATGTAGGGATTCCGTGCATAAATGTCACAAATCATGAAATAATATCCGTGTGTGCGTGGTTTGTGAATTTATATCAGCTTAATTTAAAAGTTTCATTGCGGGTGTATTTGCTTAAATTTTAGCTTTTTAGAATTATACAAAGTCGTTTAAAAATACTGATCAAAAGTCACATTCCTTTGATCAGTGGTTTTTATTAAAATCTGTATTGTACAAATGTATAGAGTAATTGAGTTGTATTCGAAATTAGATAAGGAATTTATATTTGTAATTACTTTGTCAATTTAAAATTGCGTATTAAAGTTAAAGATAGCTGAAAACGGAACAATGGAAATGGATAATTGATATTGTATGGTCAAGCTGGATTGCTGAAGGCTAGAGAAAAGTAGGCGGAGCCTAAAACAAAAACCGGACAGAAAGGTCAACCGTGGCCATCATAGAGAAAACTAACATTCTAACTTTTGACGTGGCTGAGAGTAGATCGTCTCAAAAACAGCAAAGCAGTTGCTAGAGAAATCTCTCCAACTTTTGTTAAGAAGTCCACCAGTAAACCGTAATGTCGATGGGCTAAGTGCCAGGAGCTGATCTCTGTCCTACCAATTTGAATCTTTGTGCCGCTGACTGATCATGTTTTATGTGCTTCACAATTTCCAGCTTCCAATCTCCAAATTGACTATGCCTTCCCAGTAGATTTCAAATGCGTGCCTACGTTCATCAGAAATACCATCGTGAGAAGCCAAGCCGGATGAAGAAGAAAGAGTAACTGTGTTACATGAACTTTTAACTTTCTCCCGAGCTTAATGTTATAAGTTAACCTGTCAATCAAATGAATCACATGTAAGTTTTTTTTTCGTTTATAACGCTACTGTTTCAAACATGTCAGTAAATTTTCTTTTCTCCTTTTCCTCTGCTCTAGTCTTTAGAAAATAGTTTGTAAATATTGTATCTACTAATAATAATTCAAATAAAGACATTTATATTTTTTTTTCCTATTTACTTATGCTATAAACAAATGATGCCAATAGAAATATTTTCCAACTCTGTGTAAAGCTAATTTATAATATTGATTATAGTTATTTTAAAAGGAAGTTTGTTGTTAAAGTAAAGATTATTTCATATATTGAGTTGGCAGATATTAAACCACTTTATTATGTTTTTTTTTGTGTTGTCATACTATTGTAACCGATACTTCCATCTTAAAAATGTAAAGGGTTTTAAGTTTATTATTTTAGTTTCCTACATGAAATGAGAAATAGTTCTCAGAGTATAATTTGTTATCATCGCTACCGCCTGAACGACCTGGGGGAGTTAGGGGTTTCAGAGTAAACTTAATTAATTATTGCTTTCACGGTCAGTTTGGTTCCGCCATGTTTTATTGGAATAGTTATACCAGCCTGTTGCGCAGAAATATACGAATTGGTTACCCAGGTTTGGTATAATTTCTTTTCAAACCCACTTCAAGCACTCATCCTCGATGACTGTGGCAATGCCTTCCCTTCGCCGAAGTTAGCGTCTCGCCATACTACCATATGGGGAAGAAAGTAATTCTTTCCCAGGTTATCTCTTGGATCACCGGGTTTCGAAATGATCCCGGCTGGTTGTAGTGTCCCGGAGCTACTTGGGGGCATTAAGCCTTGTCAGAGTACAAGCCGTCCAGTATTCCGTTAATGCACCGCAAGTGATTACTGTAGGGCTCTTCAATCTAGGCAACCACTAGTACATAAATCTTAGATTTCATAGTTATACGAAACCACCTTCCAACTATTCGTAGACGCAACGGTTCGAATCTATTCGAATAAAATAACTTAATAAAAATCGTAGAGAAATATTTTCAATGCTCAAATGCTCTGATTCCCTTAACCACCCGTCGATCAGTTCACTACACAAATATTGGTATGAGTTTGTTTACCAGGTAAAATGATTACTAAAGACTAGTAGCTAATTATAATAGAATATTTATGGAAATCTTACTGTACTTTTGAATACTATATTTTTATGCTCTCTATTTGTTATTAAACAATTTATTTACTCTAATTTTGTGTCTTCCACCTCATTACTCTCGATGTCTATTTAGTCACCTACTGTCTGTATTGACAACTTAAATATATACATTACATTAATGACTGTACCGATACCCAGAGTCTAAGAGATATATATACAAAACTGTAAGTAATTTAGTCTGTGTTCTGAGATGAGCTAGTAAAGGGATAACCCCGTGCTGTTATAAAGTCATCATCGGTTAGTCATGCCGGGGTTTGGGTTTGAATTTTGTTGGCGTTTTGGAATTTATTCTTAAACGTGGACTGGGTTTGAACTCGGGTACTGTGTATGAGTAAGCGTGGTGGATTTATACCGGTACAGTTGGTAAATTTTGGACACCCTCCATGGTGCCCGATGAAGAAATCTCCCACACCCTGCAGAGTGAACGAGAGTAAACAGTTAAATTATAAAAATATTCGATTTTTTTTGTTTGTCATAATATTGATATGTATTTGGCGTATTAAAATGCGCAAGTTAAAATGATAGTTGAGTAAAGCAAGGATATAAAATTTGTTTTTTTTCCCTTACACCAAGTTTCAGTAAACAGTCTACTTCCAAATATCGTTAAGAAACAGAGTGAGATTTTTTGAAAAGAGAGCGGAAGCGATTTTGTGCGTTGATTTAATTAAAATAAACGAGTGTTATTCCATAATTTTTTTTGCGAGTTCATTCTTGTTGTTGCAATTTTTCAAGAAAAAAGTAAAGAAGTAGAATTAATTCCAGGTCTTAAAAATAAAAACACGTACGTATATATATATATAGTGTAATATAAAAAAAATCTTATCAGAGTCAGAGTTAATATTAATCGTCCCCTATATAAAGCATTAATCTTGAATCAAATGATTATTAGGTCATGTAAAAAGTATATATTTGGGGATCAGTGGATTAAAGTATCTATTGGTCACATGTTGCTGGCTGGCGCCTTTCAAATAAATTTGTCAGCAAATATGTTTGTCCATACAACAGTGGTGAGTTTTGTTGGGTTCAAAAGAGAGAATGGTGGCATATGTATATAGAGAGAATTACTGACAGTAGTACAAAAATAATATTGTGTTATGTACCCATTATTAATATGTTTATATTATAGGACTGAGGAGAACAGTGCGAACTGGGTGAAATAAAGTTTTTTCCCTTGGTTCTTTTGAGTAATGATTTAAGCATGTCATATTGTATATACCTAAATAAAAAGAAAAAAGAAAAAGGGGAAAAAAATATTAACAGTGAAAAGTTTAGATAACAGAAACCAGTCGGAACGTAGGCGAAAAAAAGAGAAAGGAAGGAAGCCACACAAACAGTATCAGCAGCGGGGAAGGATTTGGCAATAGGATCAGGGATCAGTATCTTTATGTTATATATACAAATCAAATTATTTTACAAAATTAACTCTTATGCTGAAGACACTTATAAATAAAAACAAAGAGAAAATGGCAGAAATAGAAGGAAACAATAATTCATCCGCAACTGGCGCAGAGACATCTGACACATCCAGTGATCACGAAATTGTGTTCAAGAAATTTCCCGACAAAAAAAAAAAAGTTTTGGTCGATTAGATAGGAAAACCAAACAGAGGGATCACGATCGTGATACGAAGTTTGACGCGATCCTTGAGGAGATGAGAGAGGACAGGAAGATTATGATGGCGATGATGGAGCGTATGTTAAGGATTGAAGAATGGCGTATGGGGACGGACGGTAAAACAGGTAGGGAAGATAAAGCTAATACCAGTGCAAGGAAGGGAGAAGAGGACCAAACCATCCCGATGGAATTAGAAACCCAGAGCGAAGTAGCCATCGAAGAGAAGACAGGCCAGGACCTAGACGTTGAAAATGTTGAGTTGGAAAGGCAAACTGATGCGCAGGGCCAAAGTGAAAACCTAATAGCGGCAATGGGAACTAGTAACAAAGGAAAAGGGATAAAAAGAGAGCAGGCAGTGCACCCACCAATAAGGACGATTAACATCCCTCACTTCAGATCATCTATCCAGATTCAGACATTCAGAGGCGACCCCGGGGAAAATCCAGCCGTGCATCTGGACAGCATCAAAGAATTTCTGTGCTTCCACCCGATGACCGAAAGGGAGAGAATAACGGTAGCCAGCCATTATCTGAGGGAAGCTGCGAAGGCGTGGTGGAAATTATTAAAACAACCACCGAGTACTATGCGAGGCTATGAAGAAGCTATTTTGAAAAGGTATTGGAGTGTGGAGAAGCAGGAGGGACTTTTACACAAGTTCTCGAATTTGAAATACGATGAGAGTGGCAGACAGAGTTTTGCAGCCTTCTTCACGCACCAAGCGATGATACTTAAATCTCTCACCGCTTTTAGCTACACGGAGCAGCACATTACCCGTATCGTCGTGCATAACCTACCACCGTGGGTGCAAAGGATAATGCTGGGGATCTGCCCTATGTCGTTCGAGAAAACTGTGGAACTGCTAAACCAGATCGACTATGGGGACTTGTATCCAACAAAAAGGGAATGGGAGCAGTGTAGTTACAATACCAGGCCGTTAAAACCTTATATACCTCCCGACCCAGGGAGAAAGTAGAAACTACAATAAATGATAACCCGGTAAACGACCACTGTGAAATGTCTATGATGATGAGTAAAAGAACAACGGATTAATACACCCAAATTTGATAAATGTTAGGTTCGAACCCCCACCCAGACTGTTCTCCAAAGTCGATCAATTCTGTAAGAAATGTTAACCAGTGAATTATGTATAAACATTTTTTTTTGTTATTTTTTTTTAAAGTGAGAAGAAATGAAACAGACAGATCGAAGAACCGATCTTCGTTTCATGTGTTTAAGTACGGTAATTCGAAATACTATTCGCCCGCAATGGGATTTTTCCATTTCAAGTCACAAAAATTGAGCTATATATATTTTATGTTTTGTAAATAAATATGTAAAGATTCCGTGCATAAATGTCACAAATCATGAAATAATATTCGTGTGTGCGTGGTTTGTGAATTTATATCAGCTTAATTTAAAAGTTTCATTGCGGGTGTATTTGCTTAAATTTTAGCCTTTTAGAATTATACAAAGTCGTTTAAAAATACTGATCAAAAGTCACATTCCTTTGATCAGTGGTTTTAATTAAAATCTGTATTGTACAAATGTATAGAGTAATTGAGTTGTATTCGAAATTAGATAAGGAATTTATATTTGTAATTACTTTGTCAATTTAAAATTGCGTATTAAAGTTAAAGATAGCTGAAAACGGAACAATGGAAATGGATAATTGATATTGTATGGTCAAGCTGGATTGCTGAAGGCTAGAGAAAAGTAGGCGGAGCCTAAAACAAAAACCGGACAGAAAGGTCAACCGTGGCCATCGTAGAGAAAACTAACATTCTAACTTTTGACGTGGCTGAGAGTAGATCGTCTCAAAAACAGCAAAGCAGTTGCTAGAGAAATCTCTCCAACTTTTGTTAAGAAGTCCACCAGTAAACCGTAATGTCGATGGGCTAAGTGCCAGGAGCTGATCTCTGTCCCGCCAATTTGAATCTTTGTGCCGCTGACTGATCATGTTTTATGTGCTTCACAATTTCCAGCTTCCAATCTCCAAATTGACTATGCCTTCCCAGTAGATTTCAAATGCGCGCCTACGTTCGTCAGAAATACCATCGTGAGAAGCCAAGCCGGATGAAGAAGGAAGGGTAACTGTGTTACATGAACTTTTAACTTTCTCCCGAGCTTAATGTTATAAGTTAACCTGTCAATCAAATGAATCACATGTAAGTTTTTTTTCGTTTATAACGCTACTGTTTCAAACCTGTCAGTAAATTTTCTTTTCTCCTTTTCCTCTGCTCTAGTCTTTAGAAAATAGTTTGTAAATATTGTATCTACTAATAATAATTCAAATGAAGACATTTATATTTTTTTTTCCTATTTACTTATGCTATAAACAAACGATGCCAATAGAAATATTTTCCAACTCTGTTTAAAGCTAGTTTATAATATTGATTATAGTTATTTTAAAAGGAAGTTCGTTGTTAAAGTAAAGATTATTTCATATATTGAGTTGGCAGATATTAAATCACTTTATTATGTTTTTTTTTGTGTTGTCATACTATTGTAACCGATACTTCAATCTTAAAAATGTAAAGGGTTTTAAGTTTATTATCTTAGTTTCCTACATGAAATGAGAAATAGTTCTCAGTGTATAATTTGTTATCATCGCTACCGCCTGAACGACCTGGGGGAGTTAGGGGTTTCAGAGTAAACTTAATTAATTATTGCTTTCGCGGTCAGTTTGATTCCGCCATGTTTTATTGGAATAGTTATATCAGCCTGTTGCGCAGAAATAGACGAATTGATTACCCAGGTTTGGTATAATTCCTTTTCAAACCCACTTCAAGCACTCGTCCTCGATGACTGTGGCAATGCCTTCCCTTCGCCGAAGTTAGCGTCTCGCCATACTACCATATGGGGAAGAAAGCAATTCTTTCCCAGGTTATCTCTTGGATCACCGGGTTTCGAAATGATCCCGGCTGGTTGTAGTGTCCCGGAGCTACTTGGGGGCATTAAGCCTTGTCAAAGTACAAGCCGTCCGGTATTCCGTTAATGCACCGCAAGTGATTACTGTAGGGCTCTTCAATCTAGGCAACCGCTAGTACATCAATCTTAGATATCATAGTTATACGAAACCACCCTCCAACTATTCGTACACGCAACGGTTCGAATCTATTCGAATAAAATAACTTAATAAAAATCGTAGAGAAATATTTTCAATGCTCAAATGCTCTGATTCCCTTAACCACCCGTCGATCAGTTCACTACACAAATATTGGTATGAGTTTGTTTACCAGGTAAAATGATTACTAAAGACTAGTAGCTAATTATAATAGAATATTTATGGAAATCTTACCGTACTTTTGAATACTATATTTTTATGCTCTCTATTTGTTATTAAACAATTTATTTACTCTAATTTTGTGTCTTCCACCTCATTACTCTCGAAGTCTATTTAGTCACCTACTGTCTGTATTGACAACTTAAATATATACATTACATTAATGACCGTACCGATACCCAGAGTCTAATAGATCTGTATATAAAACTGTAAGTAATTTAGTCTGTGTTCTGAGTTGAGCTAGTAAAGGGATAACCCCGTGCTGTTATAAAGTCATCATCGGTTAGTCATGCCGGGGTTTGGGTTTGAATTTCGTTGGCGTTTTGGAATTTATTCTTAAACGTGGACTGGGTTTGAACTCGGGTACTGTGTATGAGTAAGCGTGGTGGATTTATACCGGTACA
>JAQFVV010001612.1:0-57602 GCA_028023455.1 Epiperipatus broadwayi | reverse complement strand
ATATATATATCAAGACTAGGATGGGTTTCCTACTAATAATTTTATTGTTTGTTTATATATTTAGAGAGAATCAATATCTCTTTTGTTGTCTCCCACCTCCAGACCATGCCTTTCAAGCTAATTACCTCACATCAGTGAAGGGTTGAAAGACTAGACATGGTCTGGAAGGGAGATAATGAAAGAGATATTGAATTCTATCTCTCCTTGCATTTATGAAACAAAGTTTTCAGTAGGAAGCTTGGCTGGTAAAGCCCATCATAGTAATCTCATAAAAAATGCATAAAAAGCAAGTTACTGTAAATTTATAACTTGTTTTGTTTATTATATATATATATACAGGGGGGGGGAAAAAAAACTAATAATGTCTTAATTTAATAATAGATTGAAGCATTGATTGTTATTTGCATTATATATAAATGCTGACTGATTTCTATACTGCTTTGAATGGAGAGTATTTCATTTACATAATAGACTAAAGTGTAAATATTAATCTTGATGTATTATATTATATTAACATGTTAAAGTTTATATATAAAAATATTTTACTTGATATATATATTTAAAGAAAAAACTATATACTGTGTATATATATATATATATATATATATATATATATATATATATAATAAAAATCATATAAAATTACAAAAGGAGCTAACCAACCGACTTTATTAAAATTTTTTTAAAACTATTGTTTCAATTAGTTAATAAATATACCTTTTCTAGTTAATAGATGGTGGTTGTAGAATAATTTCAATAAAGTTTTGTTTTTCAGGCCCTTTCATAGCTCAATGTTATAAAGAAATTTTTATTTTATTCATTATTGCTAGTATAGAGTTATGTTATTTAATGTATATAAGTATATATTAAATTCTCAAGCTTTTTACAACTATGCATACCATCTTACACAATCGAAACCCCATGACCACATATATGTGAAAAAGATAAATGACCTCCAATGTAAGTATTTTGTGCTATACCAGCATTCAACAGTTGGGGTGGATCATTATTCCTCTATATATATATATATATATATATATATATATATATATATATAAAATCAGTGCTCAGTTTATATCAAGATAGCAAATCTTGAAACTTTAATAGACAAACTTCAATCTTTTCAACATCTTCCAACTCTTCAGCCATCTACATCATTGATAAGACAATTAATGCCATACCCATCTTGATTTTGAATCAGTCTGCTCCCTTACATATAGAACCATAATATTCATTTCCAATTTTTCAGGTGATGTTAAATGGATGATACAGTATCCAATATTCAAAATATACCCATGCTGTCCATACTAAACTAAATGTTAATTAGAAGAGACAAATTCAGATTTTCAAGCTCCTTGAAAGAAAGATATCTCCATCTTATAAAACGAAAACTGCGATCACTATATATGTGAAAACACGAATGATCTCAAATATACCTATTTCAGCGGGGGACCAGCATTTGTCAGTTGATCCAGATCATCATCTCCAACACATATATAAACAATCAGTACTCTGTTTATATTAAGATAGCTTAATTTTTGAAACATTAATATACAAGTTTCCAATATTCTCCATCCTACAGCTCTTCAGCCATCTACATCATTGATAATCCAATGATGTTAACACTAAGCTCCTGTTGATGCTAATATTAATGCCACACCTATGTTGACTGTGTAAATCGGTCTGCAGTGCTGATATATAAGTCCTTAATATGCCCATTTTAAACAAAAATAGTAAGAGGAATGGGTCTAGAGACTTGAATATGTAATATTTAAATATAAATATATTGTTTATACTTAACTATTGCATTAGAAGAGACATAAACTTATACTTTCCAGCTACGTGCAAAACCATACTTCTTCATCTTATATACCTGATATTAAAAACACATGCTACATTTGAAAGATATTTAATTAAGTTTAATGCAGACAATACAGTTATATTTAAAGATTATATATTCATCTTGTATTCTTTCCATTCCTCTCCTGGGTGCATTTAAAGGAATCGACTGATATCCTTTATGTCAGGGATCAGACTGACCTAAAGGTCAATATGGGTGTGACAACAATATTGAACCAACAATGGCTTTAAGCTGCTCCTTCATTGAATGTTTAATGATGTAGATAACTGTAGATGGAGGATGGGAAGGTTGTAAAATTGGTATCATAAAAATTGATGATTTGCTAGACTGATATAAAGTGAGAAAAGATTGAATATATGTATTTAAGATGATGAACTGGAACAACTGATGAGTGATGGTTCAGCATAAAATATTGTATATTGAGATTATTTATCTTTTTTATATGTTATGTAGTCTATGTATATTAATTTCATAAGTTGGAGTTTATAATCATAGGGAGCTAAAGGTCAGAGTTCAAGTTCCTTTTCATTACATTATTTTACCAGACATCATACTTTATATTGGATTCATTACATATTCAGTCTGTATTCTGGCCATATCCTTCTTCTGTGAGCTTAAAATTGAGATATTAAAAAACTTATATGTGAGAGGCTGAGTGACTTAAAGTAAAACAAGGGAATAATAATGGTCTCACAAGGGAGAGAGATTTGTATTCTGTCTAAAAATAAAGTTGTAAAACCAGGAGGTTTTGGAATTGGATTTAACATTTGTGAAAAATGGTTTGAATATGGGTAATAAACATAGTCTTATTAGTAAGCCATCCTTGAGTTAACTTCTTGTTTGTATTCTCCAGGATTATTAGAGATTTCCAATATACTTGAATTAAGTGACAGTGTATGTTCCTTGAGAATGTTATGTAAAGGATGTAAGACATCAGTAGGGAAAAAAAACATTATAATGATCAGAATAAAAAAAAAACTATCAATTATGTGCTAGTCTAATTTTATTAGTGGTTAAGTATCATGACTTTATTATTACTTTTTGAGGTCATCGTCCATATATAAATAAATAATCATGAGTGTTGAATGAGTTCACAGTCTAGTTCTAGATCCTAGTAGTAACCTCGTTCGGTGATTTTAATTTGTAAATTTGGGGGGAAATATAAATAAAATACTGGTAGTACAAAATGTTGTAGCACAGCACATAAGTATATGTATCTATGTATATATTCATTTTACACATGTATCTATATATGTCTATGTATGTGCATATATGCAAACACATGTGCATCTGATAGATCGTGTTAAATTTTATTGTGATTCTAAAAATGGAATTACAGATTATTGCAATATTAAAAAAAAGTTTGTGTGAAATTATATGAAAGAGGAACAATGTTTTGCATTCTCGTTAAGAATAAAATATTAAAAATAGAAAAAATGAAAATATTAGAGATGATATAAAAAGATTGATGAGTTTATACTATTAATTTTTTCTGATTGAATTAGAGAATATGATTTTCTTTAAGTACAAATTTTGAAGAATTTATGAATGAAAGGCTTGTGAACAAAACTTTTTTCCAATGGTTTAATGATGAAGTTATAATATGAAACCAAATTTTAAAAAAAGGATCACATGACTCCAATTCATAAAATATTTTTTTAGAGTCCTGTCTTCTTGTAAACTAGATGCTATATGGTAATGTAATACTTATTAAATTTTTACCCAGAACCATCCTATTCATATTTCCAGCTAAATTACTGTTCCACAGTCTTCACAAATGAGGAGATTTGGCTCTGGATTTATTAAAGTGGATCTTACAGACTAAATCTATAATAATTTAAATTATTGATAGGTTAATGAGATATATAGGTGATAAGCACTATTACTTAATCATTATACAAATTTAAATTTGGTGACAGAATTAATGCAATATAAATGGTTCCTTCCTTTACTTTCAATTGATAAAGAGATTATTGTAGATATAAATAAAGCCAACTTTTAAACAGATATATATATCTAAGCTAGATGAAATTAGAATTTCCCTTCAATAAAAATAATATTTTTAGATTAATGATATGTAAACACCCTTTTTTTTAAATAGTTGATTATCCAAAGTCTATTTTCCACTCCAATATCTATAAGAAAAAAATTTATCATAATTAGAACACAAAACATTCACAGAATTGTATCTAAATAAAATAAGAAAAGTCTGAAAGACTAGTTATTATAAAACACATTATTCTGCACTTCAAACTTTTATATTTTATAAATGTAAGCAAAACAGCCTTTAAATAGTTCACTTTACATAAAGACCTTCAAAAAAACAACAAAGAATGAGAATGTTATTCATTCATGTTGTTGGTTAATGAGAATTTTGGGGTATTTTTTATTGTTTTTTTTAAGTACAACTAGATGGATCCTCATTGGATGACCAATATTTAGATGAATACTAAGTTGATTAGGAGCAACTATGTGAAAGAAAAGCCTAAGCTTCTTTAATATAAAAAATACTCAAATTTTACTCAACCCAGTATAAAGCTAAAAGTTGATATATTAAACAATATTTTATAATTCATTGTTCTCTAATTTGTATAAATGTCTACATATTTGTATAAAGGTTTTTGTATACATAAAATTGTCTGAATTGGTAATTGTATTTATTATATATCTACACATTGTTTTAAAGAAAATAGAAAAAAAAAAACCAGATTAAAGTTTTTGATAGTAAATGTTTCCTGTTTGTCATGACATAAAACTTTAGCAGTGAATTTTCTCTTAAAAATCATATCTTTTTCAACAAAAGCTACTTTTTGATGATGCGAAAAATAACATTACTAATATACTTCTAAATATAAAGCTGCTACTGATGATGTTGATTGAATAATAAACACTGACAATAATAAATTATTAGTTAGTTGATAAACTCTCCTTAATCAAAAAAAAATCAATATATATATACACCACAATAAAAATGATTTGTTTTAGAACATGCTCACATAATTCTCCACAAAGTTTAAACATGAATATTTATAAAGCTTTTAAAAATAAAGTGAAAATTAAGCATTTATAATTAACAATTACATTTTATTAATAACTATCTATACATTAGTTATTCATTACATTTTTGAAATGCACACTAATGGCATTTTTTATCATTAATGTTAAACAGCAGAGAAATCACTTCTGCATCTAATTTTTATTCAAGAAGAAAAAATGTGTAGGAATTAAAATCATTCAATTGTCATTATACTCTTATTCTGGCTGTTATGATGTAATGCTAAATAATGAATTTACAAGTTTCTTCAAGTAGGATATAGGTACAAAAATATTATTAACCTAGATAAATATTTCCTTCTTCCATATCCATTATAAATCACAATAATTTCATCCATTATTTACTTTTCATTATACAATCGTTATTTATGCCCCGATTTCTTTTTTCTCCTATCCTATTTTAATAAAAACTATTTATATAGTTTCTTTTCTCACATATTCTTCAGATTTCTATAAGCTTTAAATAAAAAATCTTAAAATTCTTCAGTCTACTATCCAATACTCTCTCTCCCATCTCCACCTAAAGCACATCCACAGTCAAATTTCCCATTCTATTACTTCCTTTTTATCTGATAATTAAAACTTCTGTCTTGCACCAGGTAACAATATAATCTCTTTGATGATGATCATATATTATTTTATATATAAAACATTTATTCTTATGTAATTTTAGATTTTTCTTGACCATTAACAACTATGTAAGATTTAATACGCTTTATTAACATATAGTTGAAGGCTATGAATATGGAGATGAAAGCTTTGAAAGTGCCTACCCTTAAGAAATAATTATTACAACTAAGAATTTAATTTCACTATATATGTTAATAAGGCATATTAAATATTTATTCTTATATAATTTTAAAATATATTTTTATTTATATTCATAACTCTTGTTCTCTAATATATATATATATATGTTATTTTCTCTATGATTCATAATTGTGTAAAATTGTAATACCTTCTCTACAAATTTATCACACTTCTGATAAAAATATAGGGAAATAAACTGTCTATTAATAATGCATATTGTAAAACCTATCTTACCCTATGTGATTGCAGACATGTCTGCTAATCCAATTAAACACAATTTTTCTTAATAATGTTTTTTAATTAATTTTAAGAGCTAGAGACACTAAATAAAAAGAGCTTTAATGTAGACATATCTTAAAACTTGAGCTAAGTGCTTTTGAAATCTTAGTTATGATATCACATTTATATCAATGACTAGTGGACAGACAGTTGGCAAGTATAAATAGGATGTAAATTTATGTAAATATATCCAAATGCAATAGATAGCTCACTTTTTACAGAGGGTAAACAGGATTTTTATTTATTTATGGAATTCAAGTTATGTCTCCTAATTTTCCACTTGTAGTTATTTCGCTCAATGCATGTAACACTGGCTGATGTGGGCTTAAACATGTAGACAATTATCAGTTTCAGTTATTGGTAGAATATCATGCCTTTTTTATTTTGCACTTAGAGTTGTTTCATTTGATGCACATAACACTAGCTAATGTGTCATGTACATTGAACAAAATGATTCTATGTGCAAAATAAAGGAGGCATGATACATTGCCAATAACTCAAACTCCACAAATAAAAAGTAATCCTAAACATCACACAATCACTGTCTCTTATGCTAGCATGTAACTGTTACTGAACAGGCAAAACTTTCCAGAGTAATCAATGGATGACAGAAGGCTTGTGCATAAAATCCCTCCACAAAAATGTATGGGTGCTGAACTGAGTTCAGACCAATATGACTAAATAAGCTATTGAGCTTAGATTGAAAATATTGTTTTCAATTTCATTCTCATAGTTTTGTAGTTAAGTAGAGATAAAAGGTGGCTGCTGGAGGGTTGCATTAGATCCTAAGATATAGGTGTAGTGTTCTCAGATCCAAGACTCCTCGCTGACAAAGGCCGCAAGCCAGAAACTAGTCTGCAGATATTGGATAAGCAGGCACTAGATGGGGATTTTATGTATAAGCCTTCTGGCATCCATTGATTACTCTGGTTGGCACAGGGTGGCACTACTGTATGGGGAGAGTTTTACCTGTTTAAAAAGGAATCCTGTTTACTTTCTCTAAAATGTGGTCTATCTAATTCATTTGAGTACCTTTGCATAAATTTTCATTCTATTTATACACATCATCCTCCTGTATACCAATCATTGCTATAACTATGATATCATAACTAAGATATCAAAAGTGCTTAGCTCAAGTTTAACATATATGTGCACTGAAGCTTTTTTATATGGCATTTCTAGAGCTTAGAATTAATTTCAACTTCTTTAGGAAAAGTTTATCAATTTATATACATAATCATGTTTTTAATTTATTTTTAATTTTCTTTATTAAAAAAAGTTTTTCCAATTTCTTTTTGAATAGTATAATTTCATCACCCAATGCATAATTACCTATTTATTTTTGTTTTCTTCTATAAATATCTGACCTTCTTGGTCAATATAAAACATACCATTACTACATGTTAAAGCAATCACTACTATTTGACATATTTAATATTTATTACATGAGGAGTATGAAAGATTTTTTCATCAATATCAACCTATTTTTGGCATTTTTCTTAAATCTAAATCTCAACAATCTGTATAATTTTATTTTCCACTTAACAAATATGTAAATATGCATACTGATATGGTGACGTGTTGTAAAATGACTTAAATAAAGTCAGAAATTGTTGTGCATGTTATATATTCAGAAAACCTGTTAGCCAAATTAAACATTCCATCCTTCTAAACTATTTACATATCTCAATAAGCCTATTTACATGTACTTTTTATTATTCAATTATTTCTCTAATTCAGTTTTTTTTCTTATTGTTTTGGTAGATCTCCTATCCTATCTTCATATTCTCCAATTTTGTTATACAGATTTAAATAATCATAAAATTTCTATTACTTTTACTCTCTTTACCTTTAACATTTCTTTTACTCACTATACAATTTACATTGACTCTCTTACAACATTCTACATTTTACTAGATGTTCCCATCTCCATATAAATTACATTCATAATTCAAATTTTCATATTATTTATCAGAGCACTGAAGTGCTTTACCTCATAACATTATGAAAATAGATAGGATAATATATAATACATTTAAAAGCCAAATCCTAATTTGTCAATTGTGTTCATATTAAGTTCACAATATCAGTTTCAAGAGTAATGTCTTCAAAGGTTGCAGCAAGATCTAAAATATCACGCCATTCAGAATAGCATTGAATCTATTTATATTAAGAAAATTTTGTTTTATTCGAATATTTAAAAGAGTGAATACCTGTAATTATTAAATGTGATCATTTATACACTATTATATTCTGGACAAGTAGGAGTTATAATTAAATCCATTTTTTTTTGTATAAACTTTACCATAAGTAGTCAAGCGTTGGTGGCCTAACGGTTAGCATAGCTGCCTTCCAAGCAGCTGGCTCGGGTTCGCTTCCCGGTCAACGCTTTGACATATATATATATAAACTTTACATAAAAAAAAAAAAAAACTTATACCATAAGTATGCAAGTATTTAAGTAAAAGTTGTTAGTTATTCTAAACTATTAATAGGTTACCTTTTCTATTTCTAACAAGAACACACACGTTTTTAACCATTTACACTATGCTATAAGACTTACACTTTAATAAGGGGTGGAGTCAAAACAAAAGAATTCTATATTGATTCTTTTTCTTCATCATGCCATTTGAATTTCTAAACATCACAAACCTACTGTACAGCCACTGTACAAATATTTATTTTGATTTAAAATTTTTATTTTTGAAGTTTTAAATTAACATATTTTTAATTATACTTTTATATATAACAAGTTTTGATCAATAAACTATTTGAAACTAATTTTAATTAATGCGGTTTTGTTTTCTAAATATAACATTATTTTCATCTCATGGTTGACAAGCTTCGTTATCCAACCAATTATATTTTAATTCACCTTTAAATTACCAGTAATCTGGTAATTAATCAATTTTGATATTTTTTTGCTGTGTTTACTTTTCAGAATTTTTAAATTATATAATTTATAGTTTAAAGGGGTCATTAATACGACTTTCATCAATATCAGATAGCTGTTCAATGGTCCTTTACCTTTAATTCAGTTTTATACTATTCCATAGCTTTTTTTCTGTATATCACTAATGGCAAACTTTCTTATATTATCTATTCATGTAATATTGGCTTTTAAGTTTTTTTTATAAACTTGTGAGTTATAATTAAGAGTACCAGATAAACATTTATTCCCATGTCTTTTAGAGATATGCATTTCAACCTGTAACATAGTTATTACATTGCAAACCATGACATTGCATACAAATGTCTTGGCACAGCAGCCTTTTAAGTGTTGATTGTTAAAGGATGTTAATAAATGCATTAAGTACTGTATATATTATAGATATTACAATTTTTTTTTAAAATTTTGTGCTAGGCTCAAATATTCTAGCAGCACTATTAATCCCAGATTCATTAAAAACTCAGATGTCTAAGAATGTCCACAATATTTGTTTGTTCTCATTCCAATCTCAACTCTTCCTTGCTAATCTCAACAATTTATTTTTATTGTTCTTTTATTAATAATTCAAATCTCACATTCATAAATAAGCATTGGAGAAGCAAAAGCAGTTATATTTCCTTTTAATATTATTTTAATTTTAATACAACCACTACATGTGTTAATAATTAACCAATATATTTACAGGTGTTAAGTTTTGTGATTCATTACTAACAAACTTTATTTTCTTTTTTTTTTTTTTTGTTTATCATTGAACATTAGTTATTTTAGCATTTAAGTTAGTTTAACATTTATCTAAAGTTCTATTTTTGTGTTTTTCACCTGATTAATCTGGTGACAATTTATGAAACTCTGAAATATTATTTGAGATCAGATCTGGTAACATTTTTTGAAAGTCTGGGGCATTTGAAATGATAGGGTGATGGTCAAAGTTTAAGATAAGGTTTCAAATCAAAATCAAAAAGCCACAACAAAGCAAAATAGAGTATAAGTGATTTCCAATATTTATTTTAGTGTTTCAATACATATATCTACATCTTTTAATATATATTATTTAAATACTCAATTATTGCAATATGGTCTGTAGATTGTGTTTACCTTATTGTTTTAAGAGTTTCTACAACTGTTTATCCTTGGTAGTGGCAATAGTAAAGGTGAACTACAGAAGTGTAAAGCTTATACCACCAATTCTATTTTTTTTTAAATTTTTATAATGTAAATAAATATCTAGTAATATTCATTAATTTATCAATACCAAATAGCTAGCTGTATCTGAGATTAACTAAATATCTAGGAGAAGTCCTAAAAACCTTTTGAATTAATATCATGGATGCAATGATTAATTATTTTAAAAAAGATGTATATATCATTAGAAAGCATTTGTAAATAAATCTGGGAAGGGAGTAGGAGTGAAACTAGAGAAACAGAAATATAAGATAATAAAGAAAATTTGTAATCAATCTATGAATCACAATTCTCTCACATATAATCCATGTTGATGCCTTTAAATATTTATATAACTTGTAGTGCTGTAGTTTAACACTTGATAACATTAACATCTTGCTTAATTGCAGCTCTCCTTTGTATTCTGCCTTCAACTATGTTTTCCAAATGAAATTAGATAATATTATCTTTCAATAAAATAGCTTTGGGGTAACCTTGTATCTGCTATAAAAATTATAGTCAAGTTTGGCATAAAATATAGGAAAATTGTTTTGATTTGAACTATAATCTTGCTATATATTCATAGACAATTAGAAACATCCTTAATGGCAAATTGCTAGTATCCTCACATTTATTTTATTTATTTAAATATATATATAATTTATTTATATTGTTTCACAGATTAAGCAACATTTTATGAAGAGCCTTATTTCAACAAACAAATTAAAATAAAACAATAAAATATATGTTGACTACATTATAATAATCAAATGTTAATTGTATAAGGTCATATGACATATGAACATGCATATTGCAAATTAAGCATAACAATTTAATCAATTAACTAAACTGAATTTTAAAAAAAAATATTCAACAGAGTCAACACGGAACCTTTTAACATTTAAATCTATCACTTTATCATTCTACTAAATAATACAAGATATTTTTAGACTGATTCTAGCATTATCTCCCAGATGTTGTACAATATTTCTATAATGAAACATAAAAACAATTTTTTTTTTTGGGGGGTGAAATGCTGGAGATAAATCAATGACAAATCATCATCATCATCATCTTTGTCATCGTCATCATCATCATCATCATTATTATTAACAACAGCAGCAACAATAAAAAATTCAATCTCACATATCCCAGCAATCAATTCACCTGCTCACAACCAAGTTAATAAGTTCTGGTTTTTTACCCTTATAAAGTACTGAAAACCTTAGGATAACAAAAAAAAAAAAACTAACTAACGTTATGTATTTTTTAAAATTTCTAATCATTTGATAACTTATTTCCAATTTTGTGTTATATTTTTCATTCATATTTTCAATTTAAATTAAGCTACTAAAGATAATTTCAAAACGTAAAAAATTTCCAATAACAATGCTGAGTCTAACCACCTACCCAGCTGTCACCATGTCTCCCTCTGTTTGGACTCTCTATAAATTTTATACCCTTAAACCATATCAAAAGCTTCAGGCAGCCTCACCTATAACATGCTCAGACCCAGAGTCTGACCACCCTACTACAAACTCTAACTCATCAGTTGAAATTAATTCTAACATGGGTTTACCACCACCCTCCTCTGGAAATTTGGACCCTCTACCCATGAATCTCATACTTAAATCTCATCAATAGCATTATTCAGCCTCCATTTTTAATACACCCACATCCTGAGTCTGACTAATGTATCCAATTCAACAATTGCAACAAATTCTAACACAGCTGTATCACAATCCATCTTGGAAAACTCATCTATTCAAATGCACTAGAAAATAGGCATAGCACAGTTAATAAAACATCACCATGCCACCTACACACCTCCAACCCATATTTTCAATGAAATCAAGAGCAAACATGACCACCCAAAGAAAACCTGGCACCCTAAAAAGTCAAAAATAACTGATATTGATTAAATATCAATGTCTGCAAACCTCACAGACAATTGCCACACTTTCATGAAAGCCACTAGTCCTTCCCCTAGGTTACCCAGGCAACTCTATCACACATATAAATCTAAACCTGGTTTGCATGTGTAAATACAGCAATTCATTAGCATGTAAAATTCATGTAATCATATGTAAATTAATAAAGCAACTTTTACAAACTTACAATGACAGATTGTCCATGTAATCACAGCAATTTATGCTATGTAAAATTCTTATAACTAATCCATTATTTGTAAAAACTCCTCCAGTATTGGGTACATCTATAAATCAACTTTTACATATGTAAATATACAACTATGGATTGAGCCATGTAACCAAAGCAATCCAAGTTAGCAAAACCCTTGTAACTAACCTACAGCATGTATAAGTCAATAAATTAACTTTTATATACATAAACCTACATCTACAGATTGGCTATATTACCACAGCAATCCAAGCTAAGTAAAACTCTTGTAACTAATCCATAGTATGCAAAAATTTCTGCAATCTTCTACAAATCAACTTTTACATATGTATACCTATAACTACAGATTGGTCATGTATACCATGGCAATCCAATCTATGTAAAACCCTTGTAACTAATCCACAGCATAGAAAAATTTATGTGTAAATCAATAAAGCAACTTTAATATATGTAAGCCTACAACTGTGGATTGCCCATGTAAACACCCTAATCCAAGCTATGTAAAACCCTTGTAATTTAAGATAAATAAAGATTATCATTGAAACATATTATTAGTATTATTATTGTCATCATCATTATTATTATATAATAATAATATTAATATATTTTTATATAGATGGTGATACTGGAGAAAATACAATGTTGGCAATGCATATAAGTTAAGGCAAACTAGGAAACAATGTTGGCAATGGATGTAAGTTAAGGCAAACTAGGAAAGCAAATAATTTATAGTCTAGGGAGCATCTTTTGAAGGTGTGGTTGTTGATACCAAGCATGAGAGAAGGATAATCATTGTTGACCTCTGAATATAGTATAGAATATGTTTGGCAATATGTGTATTTATTAGTCATGGGGAATGTTGATTGCTTGAATGCTGATAGAATTTATTGATAAAATGTGGTTAGAAAAGTAGCTGATATGGGGGGGGGGGTCTATCAGTAGTGATCACTTGTAACAGTGAATGTAGTGTTGGGAACTTTTGAATAATTGATGCAATTGAATTTATGGCTTTTTGAATATAGAACACTTGAGTACTGTAGAGGCCCAGACCATTACTAATGGGTGGGCAACTAAGTCATTTAGTTGAGATTGAAACTGTCTTCTTGCCCCATAGTAGTTTATTGCAGAGGAAAGATGGCAGAATTAAATGATTTTGAACATTTAACAATAGGCAAACAATATGTAATCTTAGTCATTATGAGTATATTGAACAGGCGAATTTTAGCATAAAGGGGGAGATAAGCTTTGGAGAGAGAGTGGTAATCTAAGTGACATTTTCTTTAAGCTTGTTTTGTAAGGTACTCTTCATGGTAAGTGATCCCATATAAAATGAGAAACCTAAGAAGGGGCTTGCCTTTCCCTGGAATATATGAGTATATGGTTTGTTGGTGTATATAAACCATGCTGCTGTTTTACTTATGTTAAAACTAAGTTTATATATGGCAGTATCTTGATTGATGATGCTTTGCAATGTGAGATGCTTACAAAATGACAGGAAAACAGTGACATCATCCATGTATGATATACATGGAATGTATTGGTATGTATATTTTGGCTGCCTAAAAAGTCTGCTGTATATGCTTTAATAGGGGATTTATGTAGAAAATGAAGAGAAGTGCAGTAAGAGGTGAGCCGTGGGAGATGGATTGCATAGGGGTGAATCATGGTGAATACTTCCCATTAAGAGTGATATGTATCTCTCTGCAATGCAGTAAGTTGGTAATTAAGTAAAGCAGAGTACTTGGAATGGTAGTATTAGCTAGCATATCAGTCAAAATGGGAATAGAAACAGAGTCAAATGCAGACTATATTTAGCTGAACTGCAATTGGAGCATTTTTTTTCAGTCTTGAACTTGGTTCAAGACTGCATTAAACATCAAAGCAGCCCAAATAACAGAAGAACCTTTTTGCAAACTGCATATTGGAAATTAGAGAAAGTAGATGTGGTTCTAGATGATCTTTTACAACTTTTTCCATTTTATCTTAATTCCCAGTGGCTCCACAGAAATTAGACAGAGGTTGGTTACAGTAGAAGTTAAGTCTGTTTTTTGGTAAATGGTACAACTGAGAATGGATGTAGACCTTTGATGTCATATATCCAGTGGGATAGATAATTTGCCAGGTTATAAAGGTATTCTGAATCTTATGTAATATAGCAAAGAAAACTTAACAAGTCCTCAAACAAATCAGGACTATCATGCTAAATACCAGTTGCATCTATATAACAGCTAATACTATCATTTTAAATACATAAAGATGACCAGTTGCACCTATATAACAGCTAATTCAATACTATCAGAAGATAACCCTCCCACACAATGTGCAACAACTTTCACCTTGTATGCCTTCTGGTACACTTGCTGCATTTTCACCATTGGCAACAACACAAGAAGACATCCAGCTATATTCACCAATAAACTATAACAATTCAAGGCCCAGGACAACAATACTGCACCCCAAATATTTTTGCTGCCACCTGGTCACTATTAAAACAATCATCCAATCTATATAGAATAGGTCATAATCCAACAATAATCTCATTAAATAGCATTCAATGGTGCCATCCATGAATTTCAATAAAAGTCACCTTCACTAAACTGCCTTCAACTCCATCTACCATTGGATTACAGAATTTACTACAAATCTATCACATTCTGCCAGTTACCACCATGTGGAATTCTACTCTGAATTAACTTTGTTCTTTGTACAGCACCCATGGCTTGATTTTGTGCTACATAAATTATAAGTTGCTGCCTTAGTTATACTACAGGATTAACAATTAAAAGAATAATAATCAAGTTTAATTTAGTTGACTGTAAATGACTTTTAATATGACCTCAGAGTTATACCTGTAACACTTACAATCAATGTTATGTAATGACATGTAACCCAAAGGATTAATAAAGATTAATGTTGAATCATCATCATCATCATCATAATAATAATAATAATAATAACAATAATAATAATAATAATGTTGTGGTTGATGATGATGATGATAATAATAATAATAATAATAATAATAATAATAATAATAATAATAATAATAATAATAATAATAATAATAATAATAATAATAATAATAATAATAATAATAACAACAACAACAATAACAACAATAATAAAATTTATTAAACATATAATCTCCTTATGATAAAAAATCATGCATGGAGCTTAATTAAAATACATGTGCAAATAAGATATAAAACATTAATATAAAATAAAATAATTAAATAGAAATAAAAAGTTTTTCATTATCGTCAATTATAATCCAATTCATAATGAATTTTCTCAAAGTTTTCCTTGGGATAGGTCACTAACATTAAATACAATGTTCCTTTATATATAAAATTTTAGGCTAAGATAGCATCTTTGATATCTACAATGGGTTTTAAAGTATACTGGTTCAAATAATAAATCAAAATTACTTGATCTAGTTACCATTATTGATGAATTATTTTCATTCATTTCCTTGTATTTAACATGATAACATAAGATATTTACAATAAATAGTTGATTAACATTTAAATCTCAAGCACATTTATATCATTCAAATCTTGACAAATCCAAAGGTTTAAACAAAATAATTCTTAAAGTAAAATTTTGTAATGTTTGCAAAGACTTCAAATAATATGCTGCAGTACCACCCCATAATGTTATAACAAATTCTGCTTAAAAAAATTGTTTATATATACTTAACAGGACATTTATACAAACAATCTCTTAGTCTATAAAAAAGAAAATTAAGTTTTTTTAATTTCACTGGAAGCCAAAAAATATGCTTATCCCAATGTAAATATTTATCCAAAACCAAGCCAAGGTTAAGATATTGTTGTAGTCCTGGTAATTTTCTGACAAGAGATTTGATTCACATAAGGAGGCAATTGTATTAACAAATCTTTTGCTGGAATATTTTTAAAAGTGTATATTATATAATTACACTTATTAATATTTAGCAGTAATCTATTGCTATTCATCCATTGTGCAATTTTAAATAAATCTTCATTCACAAGTTTCTCTAGTAAACTATATGAAACTGCTGAAGTGACCAAAGCAGTATCATCTGCAAAACAAAAAATATTAGAATGAGAAAGATCAAGCAGATCATTAATATAAACAGTAAATAACAATGGTCCCAGCACTGAACACTGAGGAACTCCATAACTGATTATTTCAAAATCACTCAAAAAACTATTAATTTTAACAAATTGGTTTCTATCACTTAAATAAGATTTAAACTATTCAAGCATAGTACTCCTTATGCCATAATAGTGCAATTTAATTATTAATATATCATGTGGAACACAGTCAAATACTTTCCACAAAAATATTAATATATCATGTGGAACACAGTCAAATACTTTCCACAAAACTAAATAAATGCCTATAGTTTTGTAACCTTTTTCTGAAGATTCAGTGATGGCTGAAACATGTTCAGATAGAGCCATTTCTGTGGATCTTCCTGGCAAAAACCCAAATTGATTATTTGAAAATAAATTATATTTAAAAAAAAACAATTCTATTTTTACACACATTTCCAAAATTTGAGACATTATTGATAAAATAGAAATTGGCCTGTAGTTTTCCAAACATTTCTGATCTCCATTCTTAAAAATAGGTGTAATAACAGGAGATTTCAAACAATCTGGAAATACATCTGAAGCAATAGAAAAATTTAATAAAAAAGATAAAATTGGGAAAAGAATGGAAATATTTTCAATTAATATTTTTACAGAAATACAATCCAAACCAACATATTTCTTATATCTCATTTTATAAAAAGAACCTAATGTTTCAAATTCTTCAATCTCTTTAAAAACGGTATTTCTCATATTCAAAAACATGAGAACTGTAATTATTTTCAAAACTATTCATTAATAATTCCACACTATGTTCAAAATGTTGATTGAAATGATCAGCTATTAGTTTTGAATTATTTAAAACATCAATAGATATTTCATTAATCTTTATTCCAGAAATTTGTGAAAATCCTTTCCTAAAAATAGATTTTTTAACAATAGTCCAAAATTTACTTAATTTATTTGATTTTAAAGAATTAATTTGATTAGAATAGAAAAACAATTTAGCTTTAACTATAATAATAATAATAATGATAATAATAATAATAATAATAATAATAATAATAATAATAATAATAATAATAATAATAATAATAATAATAATAATAATAATAATAATAATAATAATAATAATAATAATAATAATAATGATAATGATGATGCTGATGATGAAAAAAGTGTATTGTGTGGAAGTTCATTAGAAATTTGTACATCAAAATTAAAAGAGATGAGCCAATCTACAGATTTGATCTACAAAATCTGCTTCCCTATCACTACACTAATAATGATAATTGTTTTGCTATTTTAGAATGCATTTTTTTTACAATATAATGAACAAAACTCTACAACAGATACACAATCTTCTATAAAAACAAATCAATTAAAATTTTCTTATCTCATTTCTAGTCTCATCAAACCCATAATCACACTTTTTTAAAAAGAAAATAATTGATATTAAAAATTTTATGAATGGGTCATTAATTCTAAATTCTGAAAAACAATTGCCAGTTATTTTTTATTATAAATATATCAAACAGATATTTTTGGAGTCAAATATTTGGATCTACTGATAAAAATAAACTTTAGTGCATTATCTAACAAAAGCTTTCTAGTTGGAAGAATAGAGAAGCAAACTTCTCATTATGGTGATAGGGGTGAGAAAATATTGAGACAGTTTTTGCTTAATTACAATCTTAGTGCCAAATTACATGCATGTTTTATCTTTGATAATTTTTTTTTTTTAAAATAATCAATAAAGATTACTTTTTCAACATAAGAAAACCCACTTTCATCTTTTTCACTCCCTGGATTCTGAGATATCATTTTATTTTTAACCTGCTTTCTCAGAAATTGTAATCATTTTTCTCAATAAAGACATTACACTTAATGATATATTTACAGCTGTTTGCAGCTTAGTCTTTTTACTGAGACTATTGTAAAAATCAGCCCTTTTTTAAAATTTGTTAAAATTTTGAACTTAAAGAAAATCAACAAATTATATGACTCCAACTAACTCAATACTTTTTTTGTGGTGAATCTATTTCTGTTGCTTCCAATTTTGTCACCTAATGTAAACTTGTTTAATCAATCAACGGCAAATGAAAATGCTTAAAATTCTTTGCACTTTGTACTGTCCATATCACCCGATAAGTTTCTATCTTATAGATTTCATTTGTAAGGAATTTTGAATCTGGATTTTGTCCATGTGAATATTTTGGATCTAATGGGTTTTTTTTTTTTCAAGTATCCAATTTTTACTTCTCTTTTGACTATCATAACACCAGCCTGAAATGCTAAAAGTAACTTCCATCTTGTAAGCCTAAACTAACATGCTCACATACTTCAGTATCTTTATATTTTATAGTTCTCAATTTTGTAATAACTGTAGATTTTTATGTTTCTTCTCATGTGTCAAAGCATCAGCCGGGAAGCTAACCCACTATCCCAGGACAACTGCTTGTAAAGCAGCTGTTGCTGACCTCTCGACCACCAAGTTTCTTGGTCAGGGTTGTCCTAAAATCAACAAGCTGTCACATGATCTCAACTTACACTTTATGCAGCAAATTTACTTCTCTTGCTCCTGCTCTGCCATCTAGCATAAGTTTGGGTACTTAATTAATGCCAGAAGGTAAACTTTATAAAAATTCCTATTCAATGCTGGATTTAGCTTATGTCTTCTTTTGTTTTTATTGTATGTTTTGTTATTATTGGTATATTTACAAATATTAATTGTAAACAAAGGAAAAATAAATACTTTTGATGTAGCATAATTTTCTTTCTTTGTTTATTTTTCTTTCAATTAATTTGTCTTTGTTTTGTTTTTTCCTAAAATTGTAAAACAATTATAATTATTACATGTACCATCTCATTGCATCAACATTTTAAAAAAAAAAGTTTGTGGAGCAAAATCATGTTTTTACGTCTTTAAGTCAGCCTCTTAACAATCATGATGAATTAAGTAAAAAACAATGTTTCACTAATAATGTTTATTCTCAGGATATTTGCTTACTGCTATATCAAATTGCTGCTTACTTACTACTAACAAAAACTTTAAAGTTGATGAACCTGCCTTTTTACGTAATCTTTTTATGTCTAATTGGAATAAATCCAATACCCTACTGCTTGGAAAAAAAAACTCTATTATTAACAGACTCCAGTAGTAAATAAAAATTTAAGAATTAATAAACTTACATTTTAATTGATTAAATAGATAAATGTATAAGAATGAAAGCAAGCAATAGCAAATTGCAATTAATAATGACGAAGTTTTATCACAAATATATATATAATGAATGTTTTATTACTTGGTAATTCACAAAAAGTTTGAATACCTTGGGTAACACAGCTTGACCACAATTCATATATCTTGATCTTTAGATTCTGCTATCCTTCATGGCACTAACCATGTAGGGCAATCGCTTGCCTTTGGACAGAATTTTAATATACACCCATATGTATTACTTGCATAATGTTAATTATCTAAGTCTCAGTGGAGTCGATACATCTGTTTTTAATCAGATAATTGGTATATATATATAAAATTAGACGCGACTCAGAAGACGGTAATGCTTCACATATTTGCATATGATTCAATAAATTATTACATTTAATTATCGTTAATAAAGAATAATGCCCACATCTTACTCGTGATTTAAATAAATAAAAAACATGAAGGATGGGATAACTATTAGTTAACTAAAATTTATGTAAGTAATCATCTGATTAGATGTGGTGAAAGAAAATAAAAACTACGTATTCAAAAACTACCAACATAAAAAAAAAAAAATCTCACGGTGAGTCATGTGACAAAATGATTACCCCCCCCCCCCCAATGGAAGAATAATGTCACAGATACTAGTAAATTAAAGAAAACAACAGATGAAAATTAATAGCAATAAAAAAATAAATGTTGTTGTCGTAAATCTTTTTTTTAACTTTATTTAAATAAATTTTATATTTATATAAGTAAATAAATTATAGAGATGTTTATAAACGTCGGCTCATTTCAGTTGCAACTTATTGTCGGTTCCACTAACAAAAAAAAAGGGTCTACTGACTTTAAAATTAACATTACTAAAGATATATATATATATAATAAATCCTATAATACAGTTAATATATATAATATACTAGAACCCACATAGAATATTTATCTCCAAATCTTTAATTAGAAAATCTCTTCTGAAAATATTGAAGGGATTTTCTAATTGAATTTTTAAATAAAGATGTTATTATTACTATTTTTAGTCAAACCGCGTAAAAAGGTATTTTGTAAAATACATAAATCCACTGCTATGCCTGGAAACAGTTACTATCCCATACACAGAATTAATTGTATTTTATTGCTTGCATAATTTAGTGTAAAGGCAATGGTAAAATGAAATTCAGGGTACTTGGATTGTGGTTCCAACTCTCACTTTTGATGTTTAAACTTTTTATAAACTCCTGAGTATTTTACCTTTAGATTAATTTTTGTAGTATAATTTTAGTCATCAACAATCAGAAGATCCATGTTTACAATAATTTAAGAGTGGCAAGTCTAATTTTACAAGTTTGTTTGTTTTTAACTTTTAACATTTTCTATAACTGAATACTGACTAAGGATGGAAGCCAGTAGCAGAAGATCCAACACAGTATTTACATGCATGTTTTGTTACGGTAATAAACAACATTCCATTTCTAAGTGTTTGATTATCTGTAATGGAATAATACAAATTCAAGATGAACTTTTAAAAATACAATAAATGAAAACCAACATATAAATATGAATTCTGATTTTGACTGCATGATTAGAGTGTTTATTTTATTGGCTGTTTGTTTACATTATAATAACACAATTTATTAAAGGTCTAGTTTTGTAATTCAATTTTTTCAATTGCTGGTCCATTCAAGCATTACATTTTCTTTTTTTCAAAAGACAAATATGTAAGAGAGAGACAATAAATGTAAAAGCAACAATTGAACTAATAATATTTCTAAAACTAATATTCAAACAGGCTCATGGCTATATATATATCACCACATCTTCAAATTTATTTTAGGAAAATACTATATTTAATTACAATTAACACACAACCAGAGAATACAAATAAAATAAATATATTCAAGTGTAAAAAAAATATCATTATGCGATTTGCTCTGTAATTAACATACTTTTTATAAGACATCAAAGTTTCCACTTAGAAATCATTAATCCTTCTTATGATGAAATCTTGATAAGAGGATATGCAGCAAAGCATGAAGTCATAAAATAAAGCCATAAATAGAACTCACAGTGGTACTATGTGAGAAAATCATATTAATATTACTGAGATGAAAATCTTAGGTTTTAAAATATATAATAATTGCATTATATAAAAATAATGAAACTCCACATTGCTAGATATACTTTTGATATAGTTAACTTCTCATTAACTAAAAGCCATAATTAAATATTTTAAGATGTAATTAAACAAAAATGAAGATTTATTACAAAGTACAACAAAGTTGATGCTACACTAATGAAGACTCACCATTTATCCAATAGAATTTATTGTCTTAAAATTCTTTGTTTCCTATTGTATATTGATGAAAACAAGTGATTGGTGTGTAGTTATTCTTGATTTGATGATTTAGAAAAATAAACCTTTATTAAATATTGTTGAAACAATAGAAAATTCAGCAATTGGATTGATAGCCTTTATGAATCAAAGCCTAGAAACTTTTCCAAATAAATTGACCACCCTTTTCTCATTATTTCTGTATTATTCACTTAATAACCTTTAGCTCTTATGAGATTACAAAATAAATGTTCAGTTTTTGAATGACATCAAATGAGGGTAGACTTCAAGTACAATTCTTGATTTATGTTTTTGTCTCAACAAAATTTGTCTGCCTATTTATTAAAATTACATCCTTTTGTTTATAGTTAGCATAAAGTAAAGATTATTAACCTTGCTATTACATATTTATGGTTTAAATTCACCCAGTTTTAAGATGAAAATTTTTGAAAGGCTGGCTGAAATTTATTTAGAGCAGTTGCTTTAAGAAACATACTCTACAGACTTAAGTAATCAGTGGACATCAGATGACATAGTACTTTAAAATTTTTCACATTTATTGTTTTTCTAGTATTGGCCTTCAATAGTGATAACTAGAATTCAAGTCTGGATCTAATGCATTGATACATTTAGCAGCCACTTTTTATTCTTTTGTCCTATTCAAGCTAACAAGCTCATATTTTAAAAACCTAAGGTTCAAACACAGGCCAACTTTTTCAAAAATATACATGAGAGATTGTATATTATCAGTGAAATTAATATATGGTATATCTTAAAAGAAATACAAATAAAATTTTCCCATTTTTTTAATTCTATGATATATTTAACAAACTCGTAAGAATATCTGTCAATTGGATCATCATCTTTCAGATATACTGAACCAATTCATTTCAAGTTTAGATTAAACAAACATTTTTTTAGAAAAACAATGTATATTTATCAAATATATAGAAAATTATAATAAAATTATTTTTAAAAATTACATTACTAAAAAAAAAAAAAGGATTGAAAGAAAGCATTAAAAAAAACCATTGTTATTTTCACCATTAATAAAATTTTCAATTTTATATTTTAGACTTCTAAACATTATTAGAACAAAATTACAACTTTCTTTTTAATAATATTCTTGTAATCTAAACCTAATGGAATTATTAAAAACTTAAATATGTCTAGTTGGAAAATTATTTACTAATAATAATCTGTAAAAACTAAAAATAATTCAAAAATTTTATGATAATTTTAAAACATAATATTTCTAACAATAGATTAAAACTTGACTACCCAAAATGATATGATCTATGCAAAGTCTATAAAGAACTATCTTTAAAAGAATTATGTCAAAAGCTTACAATCAGCTCCTTTTAGAACAGATTATATGAAGGTGAGAACAAATTCTATTTTATTTACTATCCTTATTTAAAAAGTTTTCAATTTAAACTAAAAATTAGTATCACTTTTATAAATTTCACATTAGATTATGACACTTCAAAAGAAATATCATTTTTTTAAGATGACTAAAAACTTTTAATTGTAAAAAATCATAAATTTATTTGAAAATATGTTTTTTTAATAAAAAAAAAATTAAATAATTTTATGTTATAATCATAGAAAATATAAAGTTTTATAATATATCCTTCCATATCATGATTATTCAGAAATGTAATGCAAAATTTTTATCTAAAATGATATGACTTTAATTGGACAAAAAAGAACCACCACTTAAATATAAAGGTAATAAATTAATAAATGTTTGGATAAATCTTTTCCAAGATGCAATGAAATTTATAACAACATTATTCACTCCAAGGATTCATTCTTTATTAAATCCATTTGTTCTAGCATAATATGAATAAATTTATTTTCTCCACTTATCTGCTTAAATCGATGTGATGTGATAAACTGCATCATTCTTTTTTTTATTTTTTAAAACAATTTTTATTTTGTTTTATTTCTCCAACTAATACAGATAATTTGCAGCCATGATCAAAGATTATGATTAAAAGTGTAAAAGAGTGATGCATTGCTTAGATTAAAGATATCCATCATAGCTAATTTAAAGAGGAAAAACACAATACAAAATCAAAAGTGTACGTGAAATATACTATAAAATTATTATTCTTTTAATATACTGTACACTAATGGCATATAAATTTAAAAAGCATAAATAATATTTTTTTTAATTCAACTTTTCATAATGAAGAAATTTTAAAACTTTGATCATGTGACAATCATAAAAAAATATTATTATAGTAGAAATAAATACAATTAATCTAATTTGAAGTCACAGTTATCCTAATTTTTTTTAGTTGATTGCTATAAGAATTACCTTTTTCACTTGTAATTTTTATATCACTTAATGTAACTTTGAAATGCATTAACAATCTTTTCTTAACGAAAACTATAACCAAACATTTAAGAGCAAAAACAAATTTACCCTAATAAAAATCATAAAAAATCGTATAGAGGTAAAAAAAAAAAATTTTCTTAATATTTATGTGAATTAGCATTCTAAATCTGCTTTTCTGACTCATGGATAAAATTATATGTATACATAACAGAAAAATTAATATAAAAAAATACATTATTGTAATATCATTGATAATCTGATTGAACCTTGGTATTGTTTTCTGATGCCAATAGACTGTGTATTCATTAAAGTAATTTGTTTATATATGTTTGTGAAAAATCAAAAATATTTTATAAAAACAGTATATATATAAGTAAGGATAAAAATAGTAATTTAATGTTCTAAATATCTTTTAAAAAACTAGAAATATTCTTGAAAATTTACTTTAAAAAAAAATCTGAGTAAAGTAAATGTATTTACTAGCTGTATATAATCTTAAATTACCTATATAAACATTTTAAAAATAATCATAAATCTTTCACACTTATGAAATATTTTAAATATGTTGAGCATTATCAATCTACTGCAGGATAAAAGTTTCTCCAATTGCAGTCTATCTTCTCTGATTTCTAGCCTTTCTTCTACATATCACCACAGCACACTTCCTTATCTCATCCACCTATTTCAAATGCAGTCTCTTTCTAGGTCTATTCTTTTTTTTTCACTTTAATGACAATCATTGATCGCACTTTTTGTTCTTCATATTATTGTTTTTCCTAACATGACTTATCAGAATTTTGAATAGATATATTAAACAATCTCCATACTTCCCCATTCTTTTTAAATTCATATAAATAAAGATACAATAAAAGACAAATGATGCTCAAGATGCATTTTGTGCTGAACAAGCACTCATCAGTTGTCCCAGGTCACTATCCCTCATATATATACTTCTATTACATGAAGAGTATTTATCTATAGTAAATTATTACATTTTTATTTATAACCATCAAACTTACATCACTCACAACTTTGACCTCATTCACCTCAAATAAATACAATAATGATTATTACTAATAATTTACTAAACTAGAGATTATCCTTAGCACAGATATAAACTTTACACCTCAGTTAAAGATTAATATATCTGATTTTTTAATTGTAAGCTTCCACACACATGGAGTTATTTATACCTTTCCCATGTGTAATATCTTTATAGATATACTAAACAATCTCCATATTTCCTCATTCTTTTTAAATTCATATAAATAAAGATACTATAAAAGACAAATGACCCTGAAGATGCATTTAAAAAAAAAAGATGAATAATTCCATGTGTGTATATGTTTAAAATTAAAACTTCAGATATATTAATCTTTAACTGAGATTTAAAGTTTATATCTGTGCTAGAGATAATTTCTAGATTAGTAAATCATTAGTAATAATCATTATTGTATTTATCTGAACTGGATGATGTCAAAGTTGTGAGTGAAGTGAGTTTGATGGTTGTAAATAAAAATGTAACAATTTATTATAGATAAATACTCTTCATGTAATAGAGATATATATGAGAGTGCTGGTTCAGCATGAAATGCATCCTGGAGGTCATTTGTTTTTTATTGTATCTTTATTTATATGAATTTAAAAAGAATGGAGAAGTATGGAGATTGTTTAATATATCTATAAAGATATTACACATGGAAAAGAGAAAGGTGAATAACTCCATGTGTGTATATGTTTAAAATTAAAAAATCAAATATATTAATCTTTAACTGAGGTTTAACGTTTATATCTGTGCTAGAGATAATGTCTAGTGTAGTAAATGATTAGTAATAATCGTTAGTGTTTTTATCTGAAGTGGATGGTATCAAAGGTGTGAGTGGAGTGAGTTTTTTTCTTTCTTTCTTTTTTTTTCCATGTGTCAAAGCATCGGTGGGGAAGCGAACCCACAATCCGGGACAACTGCTTGTAAGGCAGCTGTGCTGACCACTCGACAACAGAATTTTCTAGTTGGCTCATGTCAAATGTAAAGACATTTTATTTTTTAACTAATTATTTAAGAAGTCTTTTCTGAGCAATAAGATATGTAATAGGATAATTAGAAACCTTAAATGTAATCATGGATCATATCTGCTCTATCTTTTTTTTTTTTGTAATAGTAACGATTTGGACTTGAAATCTGAAGATCCATAAATCAAAGCTCAACTATTTATTCCTAGGTTCAAAAGTCGTTATGATCTTGTAATTATTATTTCAAGTCAATAGATTTTCTGCTAGTTCTTTAAAACAGATAATGGCTAGTCGAGTGTTTGCATTTATAACATGACTAATAAAGTTAAATATTTTTGTCCAAACATATTCGCATATACTATAAAAAATAACATTTATAAATTTGAGTAAATAATTTATGTATTGTATGTTTAAATTTTTTATAATGTTCAATAAATAAAAAAAGGAAAAGAACACAAGATTGTTATACAAAAAAGAATAAATAAAAACATACAATTAAGAGATTCAAAAGTTTTTACATATAAATAAAAATTAATTAACAAATCCTTTTTTCAGGAAAAACAGGATGTTTTATACAAAATCAAATCACGGGTCACATCTTGTGTTATCTAATTAGAAATTCTTCAACTTGTCTTTTAGTAAAGATGTTGATGAGTTACCATGACAACAGAAAGCTAATCAAATACATTTTCTTTTTATATTACTGCTGCATGAATTCCTTACATTTGATTTAGAAGGCCAATATTGAAACTTTATTTAAACTTTTTCTTTACTGAATATCAATCTCTACTATCAATTGTCGTCAGATGTTATCAGAATATTAATTATCACTCTTGCCAAAACATCAATAATATCCGATATCTAATATCTATTTGAAAAGTTTAAAAAATCAAAATTTGAGTAAGAATGGAAAATAATTAAATTATAAGAATGAACTAAAATTATAATATCAATATTTTCTTTGCTATTCATTGTAAAATACTTTTGAACATAAATATATATGATATGCTTATCTATTAAGCAAGTATGTATATAATGGACAAAAAGTTTTGACATCAAAATATTAAAAAATATACACCCTATTTATACAATGCTTAGATATAATATTTGTAATACAGGCATTCTTCATATACATGGAGCTTAATTGTAAATGTAGGAAATTTGAACACAGGTAAGCACCCTTCATCTATCCACACTATCTCATACCACTGTGTGTGTGGTTGTGTATCATTAGTATGAGATAGTGTGCTTGAAGGTCTGTATTCAAATCCGCTCTATAATGTGACTAACTAGATCAATTTTGTTAGTAAAAATATATATGTGTTGTTTATAATGATTATCAGCTACAATGTACAATAAAATAAGCAAGCATAGGATAAAGTTTTTTGTGTATCCCTCTATCTTACAAGGTGTCATAAGGCCGTTAAGTATTATCTCCAACTTATGAAAGAGCAATGTAAAGAGGAGTAAACAGATAATTTCTGAAAAGTCTAACTGAATATAAATATAATTGAAATATAATTGTAGTTATGAGTTAAAATTACTTCAGGAAATAAAACTTTTAAAATTGAAAAGTAATTCATTTTACTTTTACAAGATTTTAATTAGATAATACGTTTTATTAATTATAACAACAATACAAAGTTTGAACATCAGATGAAAAGAGGTGGTCCATAACTCACAGAATGAGATTCCTAATCTGCTATTTTAAAACCATTGAAGTCAAACTATCCAAAGCTTAACAATTATTTTAATAAATAGAACACCCTGTGGTTTATTCATCAATGTTTTACAAGCCTATCCATAATGATAAATTAAAATCTAGTTGGAATAAGGAAATTTATGTCAGATATCTAAGACCTTTCTCTAGTAAGCTCCGATTTTTTTAGTCAATCATTCCATAATCAAATTATAGATTATATCTAATTATTGGAAGATAAATAGGTAAATAAATACTTTTAATATATATATAAATCCTTTATTAATCGAATATTTGAATAAATTATTAGATTTTCTCCTTCATTTTGACTTTATGAAAAGATTGTAAAAAAAATATTTGCCCTGCAGTGAAATATTTAAGATTATAAAAATAAAGAAACTTTAAATAAGTCACTATCAGATAATAGTTTTTCCAGAATATTCCATATGAAGTAGTAACCTTATTGTAGAGCCCTCTGATTGGTTAATATTTTTCTGAAGTGAAGCCATAATTTCCAAGTACAGTCTTTGGTATGATCTATCATTTATGTACCTAATATTTTTTGTATTTTTATATAAATTATCTAGTCAAGAGTTAATTTATAAATGAACATTTAGTTATTCTTATTAGGAATATAAAAATAAGATATTAACAACTCTCACCAACTAACAAGAGAATAGTCTGTAAATAAAGATTTCTCCACTTTTCATCTCAGAACAATTCTAATCATTTTCATTTATCTATTTCTCTTTGCATATTCAGTCAAACATGAGGCTTTCTCTTTATTACTATACTACACTTTTTATAACTATAATTATTCTATTTTTTGTTAATTATTTTTGTTGCTGTGTAATGTATATATATTTTTAAAATTAGGATGTATTATCATACGCATATATGTTTTAAACATATAGTTTAAGGTGCCAAACAGTAATCCATATTCTGTATCTACCGTAGAGCAATCTATTGTAAGCATAAGTAATCACAAAACTCTATGGTTGCATCAAGGAATTTCCACATTATTTTTTGTCTTCACTTTTCATCAGCATTCTTCATTGATAGAATCCAATAATCCAATAGAAATCTGAGAAATTTCGATAATTTCTGTTGATTATTTATTTTTACAACAAAGTATACTGCAGTAAAATGATGAAATTGATTATTATTCTTCTAAGATAAATACAAACTTTTTCCTGGAAGTGATAGATTTAACATTCCAGTATTTTATAACTTCAAATAGCTTACTGCGGAGCAAAGATTTATCAACATTTTTTCACAGAAACATTCGTACAATGAGAATTTTATATTTTATTTATCTTCTACTATTATTTAATCATTGGGTATAAGTTGCTAAATTAGGTTTGGAATGATTATTTAAAAATATTTTAAGCTTGCTTGAGAAAGATTTTGAAACATGATATGATTTTTAGCATACAACAAGAATTAAACTTCTCATCATGAATATAAATGAAAAGTGCACTGAATATTAAACAAAATATATAAATAGATGTATTTTGTATATTAATCAATTTACTATTATAATTAAAATTGGAAAAGAATAAAAATCCTTATGCTATTCTTCCACAAAATAATAATCACAAAATAATATTAAATTCTTTACAACAGTTATATTATCAGAGAATTGTCACTTACCTGGTGAATTCTTGGGGAGAAGAAATACATTGAAGATTTATTGACTGCCAGAGCAGCATCTTTTAATCATGAGAATTTTGTTCATTGTCAAATCATATATGATTATCATCAAATCCAGTTAATTAAGTGGTATTATACTTCTGAACTGATTAGTTGTATTCCACTATATCAGTCCTAATTTTTTTCACTATTACACATTTTTTCTGTTTAATATTTATGGGATTTAGTTTTATTTTTTAATCAGATGACATAATTTTTAACTATAAAAGAACTGAACTTGTGATTTTAAATAAAACAATGGCAGAATTTATTTGATCTCATGAAGTTGCTTCCATTCAATTGCACTTACCCCCCCCCCTACAACTTGATATGCTCCATAAATCAAACAATGCATTTCTTTTAATTTTGAGTTAATTAATATTTATTTATTATTTAAAAACTGGTTAGTATAAAAAGAATTCAAATCTATTCTATTTTTTTTTATAATAATGTTAGAACTTGATAAAGCTGATGAATAGAGTTCCCTTGAAACTGCTCTATATACATCTAATTTAGATGCTATAGTTATTTCACTGTGATAAAAGATTCTATCTTTTAATATGTAAAATGTGACAGTAGTATATTGGAAACATTTCTGTGTTTCACGTATTTTCTTAAGACTGCACTAAACTTATGGTGAATTTTTATCTACTACTTAAAATAAATTATTAATAAATGATTGTTAATGAACATGTGCAGAAATGGTCGATTTTTAAGAAAGTATTCAGCTTTTTTACTGCCTAGCATGCTTTAGTTATATCACGTATGTCGAAAGCATGCTAGACAATAAAAAGCTGAACATTTTCTTAAAAATCTACCTTTTCTGCATATGTGTTCATTAATAAATGGTTATTATATAGATCAAAAAAGCAGGAAATAATTTATAGTTGAATTGATAAATTATTAAATAAAATGTTTGAAATCACTTTTTCATAATTTTTTCATAAACTTTTATCCTTTTATTTTGTAAAGTGGAATAATAGAATTATTCTTAAAATCAGATGACACCTTTTATGAATCTATAAATATTTAAAACATAACAGTACTCATGTTTTTTTCTAAAATTCCTATATTCTTCTCTGTTGAGACACATTATACTCACAATAATCTAGTAGTCTGTAACAATCTCAATCCAAATTATTAAATAATGTCATTTGAATTATTGTATACTTCTTTTAAAAGAGCTCTGTGGAGTTTAGGGTAATATTGGAAGGTCAGAATTTAGAACTCAATCTCCATAATTCATGGCTTTATTTCTGTCAATTCCCATTTTTGAATTTCAGATGAACTCCTATGCAGTAATCTATTTTAATGATGAGTGATTTAGCATAGTGGTAAAATAGAAAGCTCTGGAGCTCATGATTCAAAATTACAGTTCTAGCTTTACCAAAGCCAGCACAGAAAGTTTTTATGTACTTTTAAGTAATAAATGAACATGTGTATTGTGAAATAATTTTTTAAAAGGAAATGCTACACCTTTTTCAAATCTGCCCATAATTCTCATCTCTATGCCTTTTCATGTTTCATACATGTACAGTCAATCTCAAGCAAATTAAAAATATATACAAAACATTTTTAGCTCTGTAATGTATCTGTAATTATTCATACCCTAAGAACTATTTAGCTTGCATGCTGTTCCACAATAGTTGACAATAAAAAAATACAAACTACTAAAAAAAAATAACAAGGAGTGAATCAACTCATACCTATACTTTCTCAAATTCTAACTCAGGAACATCATAACCAAAACTTGGCAATCAACACTCTATCTTAGTTGTGTCCTCTCATAGCTTAAATCTTTGTTTCCATTAACACTCCCCATTAGATTTTATTCTTGACAATAAATATCTGCACTCTTCTTCAGTTTAGTCATCATGATTATGCAATATTAAAATATGTCATTTTCAAATTTGGATCATGCTTCATTGGAATTAAATAACTTATTGCATTACCTGAAACACTATGGTTGTAGTTTCATCATACTTTTGCATATGTAATGTAAACTTATTCTACTCATCACACATACCTTATTTACATCTTCTCATCTTTACTTCTCTCTCCACACACCCCTACAATTTTCTTATTCACTACCATCTTATCCCTCACACTCAAATTTAATCAACACTATACACCCTAATAACCAACCCACTCAACTTTTATTTTTCATCACTTCCTCCCTAATTACTCTTTACCCCAACATACACCTCATACTCTAACATACTTATTAACACCACATATAATTAAAATTTAAAACTTTCAACACATAATTTACATATTCTACAACCCCACCATACAATACCATAACATAATAACAAACTACATAACACTTTATTCATATTTTACATATATTACTCTCCCTTTTCACACATATATTAATACAGTATTTGCATATAGTTGATCATCAATCATGTTTTTTTAATAAAAAAAATAATAATGATAAACCTTTTGATTATTTTTTTACTGTTTAAAATATAATAAAACACCCCAATATTTTGTAACATTTAAACACAACCATTTATAACATAATACATTATGCTAAGTACATAAGAACATTTCAAAAGGAATTAGCGAACGACTCAGACTTCATATTTTAGACTACCATGTACAGATTGTTTTTTTAACATTAGGGTACAATAGTATTTTTAAAAGGAACTGCAAAAATATAATGCAACGACACCCCCCCCCCCCATTTGTAACATATCTGGCCTTCATAGTTGATAACGGATATTTATATCGATAAGGGAACTGTTTGTATTGTTTACGCCTATCTTATTCATATTTTGCCCCAATATCTTTATTTATGATGAAATATTTATAATGTTCATTTGCATAAAAGGATTAGCTCTCGTCGTAATTAAAATAGTTTAAAATTACTATGATATTATAAGTGAAGATAATAAATATCTTTTTTTAAAAACGGAATCACATTTGGTTTCATACTTTTTTCTCCTGGAGGCAAAGAACAAAAATACCGCACCACAGAAAGATTTTCTCACAGAGGAACCTTTAAACCGGCTTTAATTTTCACAAAGATCAATTTCTTAATGCGCCTTATGCTTAGTAATTAAAAGTTTATTTATTAAATGGAATACCTAAATGAAAATAATATCTTTAATAAAATTCCGAACATAAGAATATTTAATTTTTAATTTCATGTCAAAGTATTTTTTAAAAATCCCGTTTGTTAAATTTTTTCACAAATTTAAAATATATAATTTTTTTAATTATCAATTTTATTTAAAATCATCATCTATTCAATTATTTCGCAATTCTATTCTCATCAGTTCTTTCACCCAATAACCCTAATCTGTTCTTGATATCAAAACATCAATATAAAAAAAAATATTCTTGATTTTAAATGACTTTACAAAACAAAAATGTTTATGATTTAATTCCAAATATTAAATATTGGTATAAATTAATCTAAGATAACCACAAGCAAACGGCATTTAGCATTGATCACTGTCGCGTGATATCAAATACTTCATTGTTTTTTTTTTTCTAAAAGCAAAATTCTTAACAAGCACACATTAAAAAAAAAAGAAACGCCTATCTCATCTAATATAAAAGTTTATTGAAGGATTTTATAACTATAGATATAATCTATTTCTTATGCAACAAAGAAAAAGAAAACTTTGGCATTTTCTTTTCAATATCTTTTTTTGCATACATGTCATTGCCTATTCTTTTAATCTCATTTCAAAATATCAACTTCGATACTCCATTACAATAGATAGTAGACATAATGGTCTATTTCCTAGAATTATGCCAATTTTATTTTAATCTTTACAATAAATTTAAAGAAAATAAAAATTAAAGACCAGAACCACATTTTTCCAAATATCTAACTAATGGCATAATGAGCTTACTTTAATAACCAGTTCCAGCTTAATTCTCTGTTAAAAACATAAATTCAGTAAGACAAATTTGCATTAAAGAAACACTATGAACAGTAATAAAAGATGTTTATTATAGGAGTCAGTTGATGACGATATATAAAATTATGCACATACAGAACAACATTTTTTGTCAGCATTGTTAGCCGAGAGGTCATCGCAACCACATTGCAAGCAAGTAGTTGGTTGCAGACGGTTGTGGGTTCGCGTCCCAGCCGATGCTATGACGCATGGGAAAAAAAACATTTTCAACATGTTTTAATGAGTTTTTTGACCTTTGTAAACATGGATGGGGATGGAAGTGGAGATATAACTTTTTATTTGTTCATTTCTATCTGTTTTATAACAACCATGCACAGTAGCAACTCTTTCTATGTAGTAATACCACCCAGTGTAGCCATAATAATCAATGGATAGTAGAAGGTTTGTTCATAAAAATCCTTGTTTTGTGTGTCTACTCATTTAAGATCCCCAGACTAGTTTCTAACTTGTAGTCTTCATCAGAGAGGAGTCTTGGATCTGAGATCATTGTCATTGGATCTAATGCAACCCTTCAGCAACCATTTTTTATTTGTTAGTTAAGTACAAATATAGAAGGCCAAAATAAAAATATAATAATATTTTCAATCAAAGCTTGTTTGTTCACTTGTATATTAATACAGGTCTGAACTTAATTCAGTATCTATACATTTTGGTGTCTTTGATTTTTTAATAATCATAATCTTTATGTAATGTTTTAGAAGTTTAATACAAATTCATCATATCATTTTATATATTATAAATTTATTAAAATTATGTATCATATATCTTGATACTGTCTCATAATTATTCTGGGTAAAATAACACATATTTATATAATTTGTTGTTGTTTTCTTTGTAGTAAAATCAATAAACATTTCATAAATCTATTACAAAAGTTTGTTATGTGCATAACAAAATACAGATTATAATCCTGAAGAAGACTGAGAGTCAGTCAAAATGTTGTAAGGAAAAAATATTAACTTCGAGCATTGAAAATAAAAATTGTAAAATTAATCATCATTGTATTAAGTGTGAAATGATTTTTAAAGAAAACAGATAAAGAAATACATGATTGTCAACATAAATGAAAAGATTTTTTTAAAAAGTGGACAAACATCATTTATAGCATTTCTAACGCCATAAAAAAATGCAAATAGATAAAAAGTTTATCATAAATTTTAAAAAAAGGTGGTAGTGAATGAAATAGAAAAAGATCACCAATAAAGTGAATAGATTCTATACATACATGCATATTGGCTTTTAGTTTTACTGTCTCTGATCTACAGATATTAAACTTTCTGAACTCATATCTTTCACACTATTCATTTTAGAAAAATACATTAATGACTATTATTAATTTATTGATTAAGCTAGACCTTATAATATCATTCCTAATCCAAATATAATATTTAAACTCTGTTAAAGATTAATAAACATGGGTACTTTTAATTAAACATAAATGTCATATCATTAATCAAATAAGCATCTTCTTTTTCTATGAGTATTATCAATTTTAACTATAGTTAAAATTTCCATCCCATCACAAAAGATATGTCTTGAATCAACTGAAGAGACATGGTTTAGCATGAAATGCATCTTGGATGTTATAGATTTCTTTTAGATAGCTTTGTTCATAAGTTTCAATAGTATTGAGAAAGACTAAGTTTTAAGTAGATATGGAAAAGATATATTATTGAACATATTTACATATGAATAATTAATGGTATTATTGGACTGAGATTTCATTTGTCTTGCACTTGTTATCAACTAAGTATATATATAAGAATTTTCACAATTTATAGATTTAAATAATTAAAAATTTAATAATAATTTAATATTTACATATATAAAATATTGTTTGATTTAAGATTCTACTAAAAGTTCTGGATAATAAATTAAAGCTATTTTTGTTATAAATATTTCAAACAAATACATTTATTAGATAGCATAATTCAGTTTGATGAAGATAAGTCTATAATTAGAGTTCTTATTTTTTCAGAAGATTAAATGCCTTAATTTTTGTAATTAGATAATTAAATTTTTATCATTTAAATCTATAATTCTGAGGAAAAAAATTCCATGTAAAACCTATAATTTCTTACAGGAGAATCTTATTTAATTATGAAAGTATTTAAAAAGTTAAGATTTCAAAATTTGCACATATACAGCATTAGTATCTGATTTACAATTCTATTAATGCCAGAACAATAGATCAAATGAATTTATTAATGAAATAAAATATTTCATATAAATACATATATTAAATGATATAATTTCAGTTTTAATTGATCCTTTACTTCATTACATCATAACTGGAAAATTATTTTAAACTACAGAAAAATATTCTTATTAAATTTTTCTTATATATATATTGTGTGTGTGTCAAGACTATTAAAAAGGTACGAATATCAATAAGACGAAAGAATACTATGTTAAAGCAATACACTTGATAATTTTTTTGATAATATAACATTTATTTTATCCTTTTATCTCACTTAAACAATTTTGGAATAATATCACAAATTGAGTCTTTCATAAAGATACATAAATTATCATTTTTAGACAATATGAATAAAGTTCTGATATAGTTTAATTCAGCTTCCCTGATCCTCTCTATCCATTCTATTATATTTCTATATGTCATTTAGTTATCTTACACATAGCATTTTCTAGCTTTTACAATTTCTTTAAATTTAGTTTAAGATTCTAGTTGTCTATCTACTATCATTTCTTCCAGGTCATATTTAGCACAACTTTTAATTCCTTTTAATGATATTACTCATATTCTTTTGTTCTTCTTGTTATTCGAACTATATCTCCCCATGTTTTTCTGAAGTATATTTATGTATTGGACTATTTCTGTCATTTAATATTTAAAAAAAACAGTATTTAAATTTTCCAATTACATTCAATTGTTAGTAGTAATAGCACACAGATCAGTATATGCACAATGTTTTGAGGGATACTATTCTCCTCTCTTCTTCAGGTGTTGCTGGCCTGACTAGTGATAGTAGAGTCCAGATTCAATTCCCATGTTAGTAATGTCTCTGATTAGGCCAGCAACACCAAAAGAAGAGAGGAGAATAATACCTCTCAACACATTGTGCATAAGCTAACCTATATGCTATTACTAATAGTTGAATGTAATTGGAAAATTTAAATAAAGTTTATTTTTTCTAAAGACATTCAATACTAAATATTAGATGATGGAAATAGTCCAATATGTAAATATATTTCTCCATATTTTATTGTTTGGTTTCAGATGATTGTATTGATATTTTATTAATTGTATTTGGCTAAATATATAAATATTATGTACAACTTAATTAAAACTGAAAATGCAATCTGAAAATATAATCTAGTAATTGCAACACTGTTATAAGAATAGTGGATTAGTGATACATTATAAATATAAATAGTAAAATATGCCTGACTTACCACTCTTCTAATAGCTAGAATATTAACCTAAAATAGGACTATTTTAATTTAATGTAAATCATACAAACACTATAGCAGGGGTCCTCAACCTTTTTGCACTTAAGAGCATATTCCATAATACCGGCCAGGTGGCAGGCACCATTCATTTTTTCAACTAGGTGGCAGGCACCATTTATTTTTTTATCTGGGCATAATTGCTGAGATATTCTTGACTTCGTTTAAGGAGAAGCCACAGTACATCACATCACATGTAAATTTATAGTTGGATATTGTTAATAATACACATAATGTACAAAAAAATATTTATTTCAAAAATAAAATTTTAACATATAATTGATATTTTTACGCTGTAAAAGTATAGTATGCCCTACAATTTGATTACAATATAATACAATAATTAATAAAAAAATTCTAAAATTAAATTTATTTGTATCAGATAAATAATTTTTTATCATGTTCGGATAGCAGCGGGTGCACATAAAATGGTCTGCGGATGCCATGGTGCCCGCGGGCATAGGGTTGGCGACCCCTGCACTATAGTTTCTATTAGATCATGTGGTTTAACTGTTTTGCAATGGTTAGCACCATAGTAATTTTTTAAAAAGTTGATTTGAGACCAATTTTCATGATAACTTTAGTTTTAATAATGTTAGAGCAAAATGCTATATATTGACATAAAATATAACAAAGTGAAAAAAAAAATAAGGCTAAGAAAAGCAATGATACTATTAAAAACATAAGAAAAAAAGGAATTTCAATATCTAAAAAAATTATTGCTTTATTGTTTGTTCATAATTTCTAATTTATCATTAACTAAATTTAAAATTGCATTTTTATTGATAATTTATTTATATTCCTCACAAAATTTTCATTCAAACTATATATAATACTTCTTACCTGAGATAATCCATAGTTTGAGAACATACAAAAAAAAAAGAACCATAAGAATTTGTCATATTTCCTTGTACCCCAGAAGTCAAAAAATCTCAAGGCATATGTAAGAAAAAAGATTCTTCCTAACAAAAGATACAAAATAAATCATTTCTAGATGGTGGGTATCCATATGTAATCATATCAATTGATTTGTTGTTTATCCAAAACTAGAAATTGAAGTCCACTGTCTTTATTAATGATCAAATAAGTCTCATCTTCATTTTATATTTTTTATGAATGCCAGTGATGCTATCTTGTTATATTTATTGTCCCACAGAGATTTAATTTATTTTCATACAGCTCATTTGTTAGCTGTAGACTTGAAAATCATGTATTGCAAGATGTGACAAAACTACTGACTTCACAGCATGAATAGCAAGGCATAGGAAAGAATCTGTATATTGATTCTTTGTCTGCATACAGTTCCATGTGGTATACATAATGATTGTGGCTATCACTATGCACTCATTACTTGAAATCTCTTAATTAGCTTTAAGAGTTTATATTTTCACATGGTACTATGCCCAATAAATTTTGTGACTGCTTCATCAACTGCAACCTTTCTGTGCATTTAATAATTAACCTTAAATTTACATTGTACTGCTCTGTAATAGTCTAATTTTATAAATGCAGTTAAAATCATTACTTGTTATACAAGCAGACATACTAGAACACAGTGATACAAATACAGACATACTAATAAATTATTAAATCTTTTAAGAATTATTATGTCTATAAAATAAGATTGTTTCAACTTTGGATCAGAGCACTGAAATTACATTGTACATAATCACTTAACTTACAAATATAATTTATATACTATACAGACACATTAGTACAAAGACAAACACATTAATAAAAAAAATCTAAAATAATAATAATTAAATAATAAAAACATCTAAAATAATAATAATCAAATAATAAAAAAATCTAAAATTGAATACTTGCATATCGTATATGGCTTTATGTTTATTTTTGAGATGAAGGTCTTAAAATTGCAAAATCTTTGATGCACATTGATCTATTTTCTGATTACATTTTGCACATTAAAACATTTATGCCTTTGTTTTTTTCATACATTCTAATAAATTGAGCATTAAAAAACTTATCACTAGAGAAATTAATAAATAATTTAATTTTTGTATGATTTTAACACTTCATATACCACATTAAAAAGGAAATCAACCCTCAGAGAATGATGATATTGGCACATACATAGATCATTTGATTTTATCACAATTTTAAAATGAAAACAAATAAATCTTAATTTTAAAAGAATGAGTGGCAGCTGTATTAACTTTTGTGAAATAGTTAATTTAAATATGCAACTTTAACTAGTTTTGCATGAGTATATCATAGCTGAAATTTTATCCCATAAAAATCTCAAAAGTAACATATTCAACTCAACTTTTTGCAGCACCTGTTTCGTTACTTGTGAAAATTCCAAGAAATTGTTATATTTCAAATTTTCAAACATGCAATGTATCTATGTCTGATTTACTCCTTATATAATAGCAATGTTATTCAGCTAAGCTATACCACTTTTGATTTAGTGTAAATCACATTAATATAATTGTGATTATAGATCACAGGACTTCAGCTTTCTTTTACAACTTTTAATTCCACATTGGAATCAACAAGGTCTTTTTAATAACAAAATGTTACTAACATTTAATGGTGTAAATTTTAAATGTAAAAAGAAAAAAAAATGTAATTTCTTAGTTCTGATTAAAATATTTAGATATAAATAGCTACTGGGTAAAAAATAATAGGGAATTCAGAGCCAATCAAGAACAATAAGAGAATGTATATTAATATTGTGCAGAGACAACAGAACTTGTGTTGCATTGACTTTTGTTTGCATCATTAAAACAAAATATGTTTATATTTATTATGTATATTTTTTCATCCATTAAAAAATTATCAAATATTTGTTCCTAAGTAAGTGAATCATGTTTATATTAGATTAGAATATAGTATCTTTAAACAGAGTTAATCAATGCAATATTTATTGATATGAACAGGAAATGTAATGAAAATACTTCTATCAATAACATTCTTAGCTTTTTTGTTAGTTTCTGATAATTACATGTTCAATTTTAAATATTTTGAAGACAGTTTTCTTTGTGTATTATTCTTTACCAAAATATTTATAAAATATTTTTATTTTTTGAAGAATACTTTTTTATTTATTAAACAATCATCTAAAATGGAAGGAATTTTAATGCATTTTGCTGATTTTTCATATATTTAAATAAATTGTATGATATAAAATAAATTATCTTTATATAACAGCAATTATATTACTTACATGTTCTTTTCAGCAAATACTGATTTTTGCCTTTTTCAATGTGTTGGAACTATTTTACAATTTCAATTTTTATTGCATACCCAGAGACATCTATCGCTTTTATATAAAAGTAATTAGAATTTATTATAACATTAATGCAACATGTACAATGAATAGAAATAAAAATATGTATAAATGTATACTTCTATATATATAAAACATCAATTATTTTAACTAATAATTGGCTAATGATAAATTAATGGAAAATTATATAATATACATTTATACAAGTTTTCCTTTCTTTTCCTTGTACATATTGTATTATTGTTATAATAGGTGTTAGTTAAATTTATATAAAAGAGATAGATGTAGCTATGTATGCAATGTATATTGAAATTGCAAAATAGTTCCAACACATTGAAAAGGGCAAAAATTAATATTTCCTGGAAAAAGCATTTATGTATTATTATCGTTATTATATATATAATTAATTGATATATAAAGATATTTTATTATATCGTATGATTTACTTATTAAAATAAATTTTTGGGCTTTAAAACTAAAATGAAGATTTCTTTTATTTATTTTTAGTTAGTTATGTTATTAATTTTTATTTTCATTTGTAAAGTTGATATATTATTTTTTAGACTAATTTGAGTTATTGGATTTATGAAAGAAGGATAGATGTTTATTCATTAAAATAAATACAACTTTGAAAACCCTAAAAATTAACGATTAAGAATGACATAATGTAATGATCAAATGTTTCAGTTAAAGAGTTGATTGTTGGCCGCTTATAACGTAGTTGAAATTTTATCTGGATTCCTATATGTAAAAACTCCTTTTTCGTTTCAAAGATTAATATTTATAAGTCTGTGAAAATCCTTAAATTAATATATAAATAACCCTATTTAAATTATCATAATGGTAAATAATGAACAGTAATAATAAAAAAAATGTAAACAAAAGTGTTTTTGTTTATGTTGTAATCATTTCCCAAATTGTTATTATTAACTGGATTGTAATGTAATCAAAAATATTTCTGCTTAAATTTCTATATTATTACTGTTTATTTTTTTTTATCATTGTAATGATTTAAAACTGTTACATAATTTTATTTTATATTATATATATATATTAATTATTAATATTTTTGGTAAAGTAAATTCTGAATGCACATGCTTTATTACTAATAATATATAATCATAACATTTTTTAAATATCTGCAATTAAAAAATGAAAATAACTATCTCCCACTGAGTCTTACTGGAGTCATTTTAACAAACTTTCAAAGAATGCCCTCTCATGTATCAATACAAATTTATCAGCTTGGCTCCACTTTTATCCAACTTCCATACTGTTATATAAATAATAAATCAATTATTAATTCTTGAACGGATGAAACTTTATATTACAGGCAATTTTCATAAGGTCTTAATTAATTCAGCTCACAGTTTCCAGTAAATATTAAAATGTAAATTCGAATAATTTTAATTACCTCTTAAATAAACAACAGCTATTAAATATAATTAAATTCCCATCCAATCACACACTCTGAAACACATGCTATGAAGCTTTTAAATATACAATTCTGAGAAATATATAATAATATTTATAAGGAAGTAAACTCCAATTGCACATATACTAATAATATTTCACAAGTTAGTCTTACTAACTGATAAATTGACATTTATATGAGAAAAAAACAGTTTTTTCAAATTTGTTAGTAAATCTTGATTGTGAATTATTATTATAATAATCACATTTGGAATTTATTTTTCCTCAAATAATATTATATATTCTCAGCACTATGTATTTAACAATCTTGTTTCTGGGGTTATTAAAACTTTTAGAATATATTTATTTAACGGTAATCTTATTTTATCAATTGATTTTTTACCTTTTTTAATAATTGTTTTCAGGCCTTTTTTATTTTTATTTAATAAGTGTGGTGTCATCAACATATTTAAAATTGTTGATATTTTATTTAACAAATCTGAACCATCATTTGTCTGGGTTCAATTTGTTTTTTTCTTTACAATTTCAAAATAGCTTTCATTAACATTAATTACAAAATATTTATTTGATCGATATAAAGGAAAAAAAAACATAATGTGATGGTATATATATAAGATGTACAAATCATCCTCCCAAATGTTATTTTTTTAGCAGCACCCTATAGTGATATGCATTGGAATATTTTCATATATGTATATTGTAAAAATGTACATAAGATTATTTATTGTTTTTATTCATACATGGTTTGGTTCAGTGGAAGAGTGGTGGAATACAGAGTTCCAACTTTGTGGATTACAATTAAAATCTGTCACTTGTGATGTTCAAACTACACATAAACTTTGATAAGCAAATTGTTTTTATTGTGTGTTTTATAACATAGTAGATTCTACAGTTCAAGTATTATAGATTGTGGACGACTCCATTACTTTCAATACTTTACCTTCATATGAATACCTAAACAACAAACCATATGATTATTTTTTATGTCTCAAATGAGCAACATTATTAAAAGTTTAGAACAAGAAAAATAAAAATTCACTTCTTGATAATATAATAAATTATAATCAAATTATTTTATTGATTGTGAGTTCATAAGAAATTTGGTCACTAGAAATAAAAAAACTAAATGTGACATAAAAAAACTAAATGTGACCCATGGATTTTAATCTCCCATGCCTACTACTCTATACTTACTAAAGTTTCAAGACACTTTTTAATAATAAAAATGAGATTATAAAAGAGAAATAAACATAAAAATTATTTTGTGTGAAATATGTAGCTATATTGTGAGATATAGAAATTACTCATTTACTATTAGTTACTTATATATGAATAAAATCATTAAAACTTGAAAATAAAATCTAAAAGTTAAAGAATAAAATGCATTTACATATATATCACATGATCACCATTTTTTATGCTTGCACATCTGTTTTTAAAACAGTCAAAACTCTCCATATAGTAGTGCCATCCAGTGCAAGCCAAAGTAATCAATGAATGCCAGAAGGCTTGTGCATAAAGTTCCTATCTAGTGCCTACTCATCCAATATCCCCATATATCATGCTGTTTTTAATTCTGTTTTTTAGAAATCATTTAGTGCTATTTTTTAGTTTTTTTTCTAATAAATGTTTTTTTTTTTAAAAATATTTAGGACCTTGCATTATTAGAGTTTTTGAATCCTATTTTTTTTTTAACTGTGTTCTTCAAATACAATAAACTAATACTTTATTTTTTAGTCTGACTGTAAAATAATGTTTAACATATAAATTAGGTCTTAAGATTTTAAAATACTTTTGTTTTTAATTAAACAATTACTATTCATTTGCTTGACCTCCAAAAAGATCTATATTTGCTGCAATAGATTCAATACCATCACAATTATCATGTTTAAAAACATATTGTTGGTTGTATGATCATATCATATTTTTATAATATGACAGAACATTCTTACATTAAAAATAATTTCTTTATGATATATCAGAAGAAAATCAATGTCTATTTTTTATAGCAACAAATTTGGGTAGATTACTCTCATATACAAAAAATGTAATGAAATATTCTATCTTTTATTATGTATATAATAATATCTTGAAGCCACTATGACTATTAACATATAAACTCATGTTTTATTTACAGAGTTACTAATATAATAAATTGATTTATTTTTACAAGATAATAATCATCAAGTTAAAAGTTGTAGATATTTCTCGTCACAGACTCATAAAATATTGAAATTATTGAACATTAATTATGTAACATTTGATTTTATTTCCCTAGTGCAGAGATAATGTGTAATTTAATCAGTAAATTTTTCATTGTAACACATGAGCAATACTGTTTTTTTTAACAATATTTCAAAGTCTAATTGAGTATTGAAAAAACACTAGAACTGAGACACAAGATAGTGATAGCTGCTGTTATCTTCTCAAAGGTCTCTATCTTGAGTCTTAGTTCAAGAGTTTTCTCAATATTCAACAAGATATCATTGAAATATTATAAAAAAATAGTATAGTGCATGTGTTAGAATGAAAAATCTTTACTGTCTAAATGATCATTAATTATTAAATTAAATTATTTTGAAATTGCAGTCAAAACATAAAGAATATTCTGGAAATCAAGTTTTTCCAAGATGTTTCAAATAATAGCAATCGTAAACCAATTACTAATCTGAGACAGGTGATCTAAATACTAAGGATGTGTATATATCTAATAATTACTATTTATTTAGACTGATTCTAGATGGTATTAGAATGAAGAATTTCTCTTATAGTATGTTGTTTAAATTGAAAGTTTGTCAACTCATTTTCTAGCAAGATGTATAAGATGTCTATAGTTAATGAAGAACTAAAAAGTATTAAATGTATAGTTAATGAGCTGATTTCCGATAGATAGAATTGTTCAAAAAGATTCATGTTTATAACTTGATAATGGGAATTAAAGGTGGTTGTTGGATTCCTATCTGCATTTTTTTAAATTTTGAGTCCAATAATTCATTGATAAAGGTCAAAGATGTACAGTCTGAGAATGAAAATTTAAATACTAATGATACATTTGATAATGAGTGTTAATTTAAGCGTATGCTATTTGAAATTAAGTTGAGAGTTCCTCTAGTCTTATATTATTTAAGCTGGAAGTTTGATGATGATTATTATTATTATTATTACTATTAGTAGTAGTAGTAGCAGTAGTATTCTTATTATTATGTTGGTGATATTGATATTGGTTATATTCTATGTAGTTATTTTGGTTAACATTTTGCAATTTATTACATTTGTATATGACTGCTATTATTTGAAACAGCTTGGAAAAACTTGATTTCAGAATTGTATTTTTAGGTCCTTGTACTAAACTTAATGCATTAATAAAATATGTGACTAAGATAGATTATCTTAGGAATTTTAAATCACCAGTCAAGCCTCGGTGATTTCATATATAATGTAACATTTTGAAACTAAAGAATAGTATCGGTGATGAAAATCAACATCATCCCTAAACCTCTGTTTTACTGAACATAAGAAATGAGCAAAAAATCAACATCTCAATATATTTTTCTATATTTGAAGCATAATATAAAAGTAATCAGTATTTTATCACATTCTCATACTTAAGTGCTAAAATAACTATAATATAAATATTAAAAAGTGCTGGCATCATTATATCAATGCCAAACATTATCAATGCCATCTGGTATCTTGGGTGTATGGACCATCAATAAAATAGTAATAATCATAATAAAAGTTATAAGGTGAGTTGGAATTAAGGTTGATTTACTTACTATCTTATTACCATGCAAATAATTCCACAGAAGACTATCATACACACATATATACCACAAACACCATTATGACCTAGTTAGATGTAAAATCCCACAGAATCTAACAATTGTAATGAAGAGAAAATATAACAATATCTAAACCTTTTTCCATTATAACAGATTTCATAATGAAGCATAAAAATCAGTCATACATAAAGTCATAAAATAATTTTGGAAATTATTTTTACTTAAATAAAAAAATATTTAAAAAGAGGCATAAAATATTTGAAAATAATGACATGACAAATGCAAATCAATACCATCATGAAATATACATATAATTTTATATAACACATAAATATTTCTTTTTAATTTCTTTTAATTAATTAACATTTAAATAAATATATTATTCTCTTACAATAATTAGAGACTAAAAAATATAATTTCTACATAGAATTTTAATGAAGCAAAAATAATCTTTTCAACAAAACTATTAAAATATAATTATTCAATATTTTCAATTATTGCTTTCCTTATTAAATAATATAAATAATCAAAGATGGAAATATGAAAATATCTTATATGATTATAGAGTTTTTTCTTCTTTTCTTTTTTTGCTTTATTGAGGCACTCATTTTGTAAAACTTGCAAATAATCATTTAGTCAATATCTTGGTGATGAAAAGCTTTCTCATTAGTTACTTAAATCCATTTAGTGTTTTTTTATAACTTTAGGTTTTCAGTTTAACAATTATTTTTATTTAAGGTTAATATAAGCTAAGATGGTCATGATTTTAGATGAATCAATACATATGCCTATTTGAAAATTTTTCCAAAAAGTCTTTTTTGCACATTTCTTTTAAGTATAGAGGATTTGAACTCAGATTTTCAATATATCCTCTATACTTACAATTAAGCTCCCAGGTTTGTGAAGAGTGCCTGGTTTCAAATATTTACATTTCTTTTAGTGAGATTGATAATATGGTTGAGTCAGCAATTGTAAACTCCATAATATTATACTGTTTTACCAACATTATTTCTTTTTTAACTAATAATGGAATCAATTTACCACAAATTTCCAAGCTAAGCTTCTGATTTTTTAATCGCACTATTATTAAATTATACTACCCACATTAAAAAAAACAATGTTGATATTAATCTTTTATTCAATGATAAGTCTACCTCAAAAATAACTGTAATAAGTCTTGACCATTTTCTTTTCATACTAATTTTTTTTAAAAATCTATTTATAAATCAATTGATAAACAATTTTACATGGAATTTTTAATTTCTTCAGAGATAAAGTTTTTAAATTCTTTTTGTTTTTTTTATTTTTGTTAAATTATTCGAATTATTATACACAAATTGATAAACAAATTTTATATAATTTATCAGGAGATAAAAATGTTAGCCTCTTTTCATTTTTTCAAAATAAAATATATAAAAAATTGAACTATAGAAATATATTTCCTTCAAATGCTATATCTAACAAAAATTAAACATTAATATTAGTATGAATACTAATATTATTATTATCATCTTTTGTAGTAGTAGTAGTAGTAGCAGTAGCAGTAGCAGTATCAGTAGCAGTAGCAGTAGTAGTAGCAGCAGCAGCAGTAGCAGTAGTAGGAGTATGGTGGTAGTAATATCAAATAATCATTTCCTGTAGCAAACTATTAATAAATATAACCTAATTGAAATTCTACTTAATAAATAGACTATTTTACTGGTAATATGAGAAAAACTAATTTTTCTTAATACAATAAAATTGTAAACTGATGTATATTTTGTTTCAAGCCACTCTCATATTAAATGGATATAGCATAAAGGAATTCACCTTTTGTTGATAAACACTGATTAAAACACAATACACCTGGGTCTCTTTGTATGCGGACTTATTTAACACAATTTTGAAGTTATGTGATTCATGTTTCACTGGAAGTTGAATTCCGATAATGCGCTATTACTTTAAATAATAAATTCCGCGCACTTATGTTATATTGAAAGTAATAGCACATTATTGGAATTCGACTTTCATCTTAGTAATTTCAATATTTTTAGTGCTTTATAATAGTAAGATTTATGCAATAATGAAATTAAAATCATGATTTCCACATTTTATGTATACACTCATTAAATTTTACAAGATTATAATGTAAATTTATTCAAACATTGTGAGTGTTAATTTTGCATTTTAAATCACATTCTGTTTTTGCTTTTTAAAAAAGAACATAATCAATTATTAATCATTTAGTGACCACAAGTTTATTTTTAAAAGGTGAGTAATAGCAGTGGGCACAATTAAATTTGACAATTAAAATCTGATTTTTAATTGTAATTAACAATTTAAAAATTATTTACGGTGACTTGAAATTAATGTGATGTAAAACAAAATTTGATTTTTAAACAAAATTGAAAATTAAAAAATTAAAGACAAAAATAAGAATTTAATTTTTAGTTGTTAGTTTTAATTAAAATTTTCCCAGCAATGGTGAATAAATATCTTTTTATTATCATAAGTCTAAGTTTATAAACAATAAAATCATCGTCTCAAAGATTAATTACTAATTACGTTGTCAACAGAAAACCATTAACACAATATGAGAGTGAAGTTGGTGCTAGTTGTATTTCCTCTTGTGAAGAATCTATTTTTTACCAGTTTGCAAATGAAACTGTTTATCAGCAAATAGCAATAATAATTAAAACGTATATTAAAAAATGTAAATTACTGTACTGTAAATTATGCATAAAAATATATTATTTTGAATAAAATTAAATATTATAGTTAAAAAAAGTTTGTCTTGTATCAATTTTTTTCAAATTTGAAATTTTTTATTAGTCATATTTTATTTCCTTTTTTTTTTTGCATGAATTTTAAAGTAAATTTTATGTTGGTGCTTTGCTTTTATGCAAGTTTTGAAAAATCACAGTCCATATCCCCCCTTTTTCAAGGTAAGTTACATCTATTTTTGCGTAATTTCATTTGTGCGTGTTTTCTGAGGAACCTATCTATTGCATAAAATGAGACCCAGGTGTATATATTATTTATTCAATTTCAAATGTATAGTCATTTTCAACATACATATATAACACATGTTTTATATGTATATTATCAAAATTATAATATAAACAATATTTTAAAAAGTAATAATAATATATTTAGAGGATATTTATTTTATTTTACTGAGTGTGTTCACTGATGCAAGGATAGAAATAATAAAAATAATTTAAAAAACCTAACACCTATTATATTTTTATTTTTAAAATCAAATCACTAGAAAAATATCTAACACTTGTCTAATATTAAATACACTCTGGGTAATGTACTTTTTTATCAATAACTCTTTTTTTTATAAAAATAATGTACACATTTCTTTATCAAGAAATTACAATCTCTTTAATTATAAATTAATATTTAAATCAATACTAACTTTAAATATGCTTTAAAATTTCATAAAATTTATAAAATATTTTATTAAGTGAAATACTGCTTATCAAAATTATAAAGAAAAATGAAGAAGGAATAAAATATATGTGCTTTCAACATAAAATAAAGATTTTACTAATGTTTGTACTCTGTATGTTCCCAGTTCAGAGAAGACAAAATAGCTACCCTGAATATTAAAATTTGCAGATTTTAATCTTTTTTTGTGTTTTTTTTTACATTTTTGTTAGTTTGTTTACATTTTTCTTTGGATAGCATATAATTAAAATTATATAGTCAGATACACCATAGATTGCCAGTCAATTTTATTTATAATAAGACACAGGAATTAAGTGCATAATTTTTAATATACCAATATATAAATAATTATATAATAGCTATAGCTAGCTTTTGTTAAAACAGCTATTTTAAGTAGCAGTTATAATCAAAAGTTAAAATCAAAATTTTATGTCGATCCTTTTATTACCCTTTCAATTTCTGTTGTTTTATTATTAATACACCTAATGAAAGTATTTACAAATGATTAACTTTTTATTTTGGTATAAAATTCTTATTTTACACTAAAAATTAAGACTTAATAAATTAAACTTGATTTTTTAAAACTTAATTTTAAACAACAAATATTTAAAAAAAAATAAAAATTGAAGTTTGCAAATATTATATAAATGAGTTGTGAATATGAACAAGAGACATGTGACACATCATCCATAATATGTCAAAAACATTCTTTAAAAAATTAATAAAATCTTTTTTATTTTATTTTTTAAAAAAAAATGTCAACAAATAAATATAGATTTATGATAAACCGATCAAATTCTGCTTTAAAATCTTAAATTTGCTTTATAATTTTTACAATGTTTTAAAATAACCTATCACATGACAATTCTGATAGATGATGATGTTATGCAATTAGATTCACATAAAGCTTGTAAAATTTATGCTAGGATTTTCTTTGTCAACATTTCAGGCACATTTATTAACTTTTATTTTTAAAAATAAAGCACATATGAATAAAATCAATGTGTATATGTGTATTATTTTTGTTTTAAATAATTATGAACCAATTAGTTCTATTTATATATTGGACAATTTTCATCATCTAATATAAGTATTGAATGTCTTTAGAAAATTTAACTTTATTTCAATATTCCAAATACATTCACCTGTTTATATCATGTATTATCATAGCTTATGCAAGATATAATAAATGAAGAGCTTTTAAGTAACACCCCCTTATAATCCTTATATGTTTAATAAATATTTTCTATGAATGCAATAACTTTATACTTTTTAACATGGCTCCAACATTTTTCATTTCTTTATTCAACTGATATTTCCTTTGAATCCATAGATCTATTGATTAAATTCACAATGTTACATTCTTTTATTACCCTAAGGGAATAGTTTACTATATAATAACTGTAATTTCTTGTTGTAATTTCAAATTAATTGCTTATTCATAAATTTCTTATAATCTAACAATTATTTTTAAATCCAAGAAAAAATTCAAATTTATTGATGGAAATATATATATATATAATTCAAATTATCTATCAATTTTTGAAAGTATGCATTTATCCCTTCCATATTTATTAAAAAGTTAATGTTTTTCATTACTTCATTATGACTATACATTACAGAGTTAATCTTTTGAATTAGAAAAGTATAGCTGTGACAAACTTTTAAATATTCAGTGCTATGATAAACTTGAATCAACTTCTTATAGGTCATTCACTATTGACATGTCAATGACATTATTAAAATTTGCTGTAGTAGTTATCCTGAAAAAATATTTAGTACCAGACAAAAGAATATACTGGAATTAATTTTACAATTTTCATTAATATAAACATGTCACTCAATAAAAAAGCTATAGCTAACTTATAGCATGATTTCCATTTTGAGTGAAAATTGCATTTCAAATTTAAAAATAAAATCTCATTAAAATCATACAAAATTAATCATTAAAGAGATCAAATGGCAATATCACTTGCAAATTAATAAAAAGTTTGCGCAAAAAAAAGACCACAATGGAAATTGATTCAAAATGTTACTCTCCAGAATTTGATACTCTATCACTACCCTAAAACATGTGGTACTGACAAAATTAATGTTCCAATGAGAATGATCATCTTTCTGTAATTTGTTCAGTATTTTCAATATTTATATTTTTATGTAATAAATTATCTATTATATTTTTAAAATATGCTTAATGTAGCACCAAATATTGGTAAGTCAGTTAATAATGGATATGATAATGTCATTAAAAGAGGTGTACATTAATAAGTCAACTAGGCTTTGAAAAGAGAATTCATAAGCAAACTAGCATGTAAAATAAAATAATGGCAGCTTGTGAAATTTTTGGTATTTACATATTGGACCTGGTGACTGTTTTTGCGATGGAAGAATCTTATATCTTTCTCCAGCAGTGGAGGAGGTGTGACATTAGAATGCCATATTAAAAAGTCAAATTTTTAACAATATGAAAAGTATAAATTTGTACACAAAAATAATAAACACATTATGAAACGGGTAAGCTCTTTAATATAGCATTCTGCCTCCAAAACACCCCCCTCTCCACCGGAGAAAGGTACAGCATTCTGTCATCACAAACATGAACAGCAGCTCTAATGTGTAAGTACCTAATTTTTTAGTAGGAATGTTACTTTATTACAGCACCAATGCCAAAAATTAAGCAAGGAAAATAAAATAGAGCATTTTTTATTCAACACCAACACTAATGATTATAAATATTTATTTTATTATTTTGTTATATTTTTCGTAATAAATGTTTGTAGATTAATTTATAAATATTAATTACAAGTATAAAAAAAACAGGACATAATTCTAATTTTCATGCGAACTTTTGAAAGTGAACTATTGCAAAAAAACAATCGATGTACAGTTACACGCAGACTTTGTTACAGGTGAATGATCTGCAAGTTGGCCAACTCTCTACCTAAACTCAGGTCAACCAATATTCATCTCCTGCTTTGTAATCTGTCTGATGAATGAATTGTGCTATTATGTTGTAAATGAACTCATTGCAATAGAAGTAGTTCGGAAATTGTGTTTAAATTATGATATTACAAACAGAAATGTTGATGAAAGAAAAGAGAAGATAGCGTATCATTATATAAATTGTGTCAATTAACATGTATTTTATAAATCTAAAAACATAATATTTTATTATTCGTCCTAAATAAAAACAAAAATTTATTCGATTTGAAGAGAAACCAGAATAAATAAACATACCATACTCAAATAACTATTGACGCTATGGCTGTGAGCAACTGCAATGATGCTAATTATGTGCATTGATAAAAGCAAATGAATCTTGACTGAACTTGCTAAAATTCACCAAATGTGATGTTTTTGGCACTGCCATAATTAGCATTATCTTTGAATAAAATCTTAAGCATCACTTAAAATAATTCATTTTAAAAACGAATTAATTATTTGTATTTACTTAATAATTGTGTAAAATATTGAATGATTGATATATTATATTTTCAAGCAAAAATTATATTTTTTTTTCTGGGAGTGCTACATTGACGAAAGTGCTTATGGACCAGCCATTAATGAAAAATATCAGTTATTCTAAGGTTAGATTTAAATCTTTGTTGTTATGGCATTCTGTTATTAACAATAAAAGTTTTTGTTTTCATGTTTTTATTTTGCATGCAGAAAATTATATGAGGAAAAAATATTAAGGAGTCAAATGTTATAAATATGATGGATAATTAATTGTGTAAATATACATACATTATGGAAAGTTGGCCATTAATGTTCGGACAATAATTATATATAATTTTAATAAGATTTTGTTTTTTAAAATTTAATTGTAAAAAGCCATTGATTATTTATTAATGTGGTAAATTTCAATGTTTTGTTTTATTATACATTATTGTGTTTGAGATTATATATGTATGTAAGGGCATGATAAGCGACTGTTTACGTGCAGTATACATACAGTTTATAATATATTCATATATATATATTTTAAAAAAAGCAATATGTCTACTCATATATTTTTTTCCCGTTAATTGTCAGTTTTATTTAAACTTCACTTTGTTACTAAATATTGTTATTACATGAACTAATTTTTTTTTTTTTCTTATTTGCACTACTTCTATTATCCAGAATTTTCAATTTTCTTTGTTGTTGCAGTTCTATTATCCATGGCCTAGTTAAACTGAGCTTTGGAATAATTAGTTGATTCTTTAATGTATTCCCACTGAGTAACTGGACTTATTTCCTTTTAGACAGAATGTAATAAGACTATTAATTGCTCTTTTGTACAAAAAGAAATCTAAGAGAAGCAATTCTTTAGAATGAAATAAGAACTAATCTTACTCAATCGAGTTTACCTTTGTCCCAGTGATGTAATTTACTACTATAGACGAATCTCCTAATTTACAACTGAAAAGGAAAATAATAGAACTAATCTTGTTTTTAAAGAACTTCTAAACATTAAATTTAGAATAAGTTCGCTGAAATTTTTTAGACACACACATGTATTTATTTCTATATAATTTTGAAATACATGTATAACGTATATACTTAACCTAGATGTAATTAAAGGAGATTTGAATCCAGACTTTCAAGATCCCTATAGTCAACCACACTGTCCAGTATAACCGATAGGCATAATCACATACGTATGAAAAAAAAAAATCTCTAATATACGTATTTCATGCTCATCAGTTGGTTCAGATCATCATCTTCCACACAATAATCAGTGTTCGGTTTGTAGTAAGATAACAAATCTACACGCTTTAAACGATAGGTTTCAATCCTCTCCACTCTCCAACTTTTCAGTCACGCATAACACTGAAAATCTGATGATGGAATGCTCAAAACCTTTGATGATACAAATATTATGGTCATACCCAGATTAACTTTTAAATGACTATAATATTGGCATCATCAAGGGTTTTAAGCATTGCATCATCAGATTTTCAGTGATATGGATGGCTGAAGAGTTGAAGAGTGGAGAGGATTGAAACCTGTTCATTAAAGTGTGTACATTTGCTTCCCTAATATAAACCAAGCCCTGATTATATATGTGTGAGAGATGATGATCTGGACCAACTGATAAGTGCTGGTTCAACACGACATACGTATATTGGAGATCATTTATCTTTTTCACATTTACATGGTCATGTGTACCGGTTATGTTAGATGAAGTGGATGACTGTAGGGAACTTCAAAGTCTGGGTTCAAATCCCTTTTAATTATTTCTATATATAAATGTTAAGTATTCAAAATAACACGATTTTTTTTTTTTGAACAAAGGCAAAGGACGCGAGTGTGGAAAAAAATGTAAAAAGAATTAAAAACATCTTTCGAAAAAGAATTAAATCTAAATTTCTTTTTTTTTCCTCACAGAAATCGTTAATAATATAATATATAATTATAAAAGTATAAAAAATGCTCTAGAATGAGAAAATATTTTAAAAATATAAATTGCTAAACTTTATATTGAGTTAAAGTTATTTCAGCAAGAGTTAGAAAACTAGGTTCCCTAATAGAGATGATTATCACAAAGTGTGGAGAATATTTTTGCACTATTAAAAAAATAATTAGGCCACACAATAACATATTCAATTGAAATAATGCATTTTTTAAGTATATAAAATACAATTAATTTATTAATCAATGTTTGAATATCGCTATGATGGATTGCGTAAGGAATCAATCCAGGATCTTTTGAATCGGAGATTCTCCCATTTTACAAAACTAGACAGGATGGTGGATTATGAGTTTTATTAATATATAAAATATCCAAGTGTTATAATTAAAAAAAAAATACATAATTCATTATAACCATTCGATTGTTTTATTATCATATACATATATAAAAGTAAAATATTAATTGTATTTGTGTTTGTGACATGTACAAATATTTCAGTTTTCTTTTTTTACTTTCAGCTTTATTAGTACTCTTAAAATCAATATTTTGACTATATTGAATTTTTGAAATGAATCTCCGAGGCTTAATCTAATAACAAGCCAATTAATTACGTTACTCAATTTTACATTTCAATTAACAAGCTCTGTACAACAATATCTATATTTAATGCTTGAAAGAAGAAACGTTGAGAAAAAAATTCTTTTACAAAAAATGCACACATACCCACACATCAAGCATATAAATGCAACATATTTTCGAAAATGTCATTTTGTGTGCGTGTGTGTGTGTGTGTGTGTAAAATCTACATTCATACTACACTCTGCTTAATTGTGAAATTTAGTTTATGTTCAATTTTTTTTTTTTTTTAAATATTCTTCTAATATATATATATATATTGAGGAATAAAATGTAGAAATAATTAATTTTAGATATAATTTTGACAATAGTGTGAAAAATATATGTATATAGTATAGTTGATCTAATTATAAAGAATTAATGATTATTAATAAGAAAACAATTAGCATCAAATTATAAGTTACATTTAATAATAAAGGAGACAGTATTACCATGAAATGTAGCAGAGTTAGTGGAAATAACTTACGAATTATAAAATGAAAAATTAATGTTGGATTAAAATAAATATCAAAATAAAGAAGAAAAAAGTATAATAATGTTCGATGAGTTTTTTTTAAAAAAACAACTATAAATAAATACTAATTAATGTTTTAAATACATAATAAGTAAAATTAATCTTAGAATTAAACTTACATCAAGTGTTAGAACTTAAAATATTTTAATATTAAAAATAAATATATCTATGTGGATAATAAAAAAAACCATTAAAATAAATATGGTCTGCCATAGATTAATTGTAGATATGAATCTTGAAGATTTAATAAAAGGACAACAGAAAGATTGTAGAAGATAATAGTTATACAGGCAAGATGGTAACTAAAATTACACATTGTATTGGTGGGCTCCAAAATAGCTGAAAAGAATGATCATATTCAATATATGCATATTGCAGGATGATTGACTTGTTTTTCACATAATGTGGAAAGCACATTTAACATTAATTTCATGCACTGTGATTGAAGATTGTATCATTCCAGGAAAATTTTATATTTCTGTATTAATTTATTTGTTACATATTATAATATATGGGAATAGTGAGGGCAAATATTAATAAGTAATCTATATTTTTAGCAAATAAGACTAGAGAAATAAGCATATTATCCACAGATCAAAAATATTTACATATAAGTAATAATATAGCATTAGCAGCAAATAATTAACAATAATGAAACAAAGTATCAGCAGCAAATTAATCAACAGTCATCTTTTGGGTCTGGATTCAGCATAAAAGATGTATACTGGAGAGCATTTACCTTTTCCACATGTATGTGGTCATATGTATGGGTTATATGAGATAGAGCGAATAGCTGAAGAGAGCTTGAAAGTCTGTGGTCAAATTGCCTAAATTACATTTAAACTCCAAGTATATAAATTATGTTTGTATTTAAAAAAAAAACTAGTACAGATTTCAATCTGTATATGCTCATTCTTCTTCTGTGTATTTAAAAGGACAAGGTCATATTTATGAATGATCAGAGTGACTTAATGTCACATGGGCATGATAATAATATTGGTATCAACAAGGGATTTGGTTATTTCATCATCAGATTTACAATGATATGGCTAGCTAAAGAGTTGGAGGGTAGAGTAGATTGAAACTTATTCATTAAAGTTTGAAGATTTGCTTATTACTTTCACTGTGTGTAGATTATTTTTATTAGAAATTATTTAATACTAAAAAATATATGTTTATATGTTTGAAAAGTTTGTAATACATATATTTTACCAGTTCTTTCTGAAACTTTGACACTTAACAGAAGAGCAATGCAAAGTGGAGATGCTTAAATAAAATATGTAGATACATATATTGGGAATAATAGGAAGGGTAAAAAGTGGAATATATGAATGAAAAACAAACAGGTATAAGAAAGCCTATACTGTAGAAAAAATTCATACATTGTAATGTATAATATATATGTAATAGCTGAAATACACAGGCTTATATATACCTGTGTCTATATATGTAATAGACAGGGTATGAGCACAGACTTTCACATGACCCACCACTATCCACACTATCTCATAACACTGATACACCTGAACATATATGTGTGTATCAATAAATAATAATTATGAAATTCTTTTCATTCATAATTTTAAATAGTTTCCCCAATACTATTCATTAAATGAGACTTAAAGTATATATTTGACCTAGGGATAATGTCTGTTTTAATAAATGACTAATGAAAGTTCTTAATGTATTTCCATAAAGTGATATGTATCAAAGTAATAGTACAGAAAATTTGAAACCTGCCATACTGAACAAATAATGATGGTATATGTAAGTTTATAATCTGGGCTAACTGATGAAATTTGATTCAGCATAAAATGCCTATCTTGGGGTTCATTTATTTTTTCACCTATCTTTGATAATTTGTTTCAGTAATATGTCATGGAAATAAAGTTTGAAATCTATATATATATAATCAAAATATACTAGAATAAACTCTACAATATTCAATATACCAATAAAAAAAATCAATAATAGCTATAGCCAGTTTATAACAATGTAGGATGTTGTACACTGCCATATATTGAATATAGCTATTGTTGATTTTTTTATATTGGTATATTGAATATTTTAGAATTTATTTCTGAGTATTTTGATCATATATATATATATGAAGTTAAGTT
>JAQFVV010001611.1:0-57649 GCA_028023455.1 Epiperipatus broadwayi | reverse complement strand
TATATATAAATAGTTCATGTAAAAAATGTACCAACAGTCCATAGTGGCATGGGCAGAGAGCTAATTTCTGTACATTATATTCAAGGGGGTACATATTCTTGGAAACTTAATATAATTTAAAAGGTCTTTTTGTTTCTTGGTTATTGAAAAATACTTTGCTATGACAAGGTTTATGGTGTCAGTATTGGGTGATTTTTTAGGTGAGTTGGAAAAATGCATTTAACACATGCTGCCTAAAGACAGATTTATGAAAAAGAAGTTCTTTGGGTGCCTTAATTGCACATAACATTAGATACAATAACTGGAGTGAATTTTAAATTCATGTTATATTCTGGCACATATAACATAGCAGAATCAAAATGCAAACAAAAAAAACCAAAGTCTAATAATATCAGATGAATAGAATAGATTAGCATAGAATAATTAATAATTTTTGATCTTATATAGAAACATCAGTGATTGTTCATCCAACTCAGAAATCTAATGAATCTCCTGAATCAGCAAACCAATGTTGAAAATTTCTTAGTTAAGACAGTAAATTAATTAATTATTAAAATTCCAGATTAATGACATTAATTAAAGGATTTTTCAGACAACAACTCTTAATGGAAATAAAACTATATATTTTTTTAAAACTCTTAATAAATAAAATGAATTAGAACCAATAAAGAAAATGTTTCAGTTTAAGCATTGTTTCTGGACTCTACAAAACTTTTAAACAGAAAGATATTACAGTTGTTACAAGGTTTACTTTTTTAAAAAAAATGTTACATTGAAATGCCCAGATAATTCTAAAATCATTTTATTATTACTTTGTGTGCATATATACATAATATCATACTCACTGACACACAACTTAAATTCAAAAAATACACAACTTGAATTAAAATTAGGTTTGCTTAGCCAACAGATGTATAATATAAATTGCGAGATCAGCAAAGAATCTCAACGGACTCTTAGAACAGGAAAAAAAAATGAAATTGAGACAGAAATCTTTGTTTCTCTTGTTTTTAAATGTTAAAATGGACTTGAAATAATTAAAATACCCTTTCTTATAATTAAATCAAGGTCATTTGCCAATTCAATGCACTCTTGATTAATGTTTTTATTGATGATTCAGTATTGTGTTTAGGCCTGGCATCATTGCCTATTATTACCATGTTGAAACTATCTGGCTTCTACAGTTTAGGTTGATCTACACCATTTTTAGATTTCCCTAATTCAGTCACCAGAGTTTAATCTATTACTGAATTATATGTTTTTTTAAAGAAAGTCTTGATAAATCCAGGATAAAGTATGTCTTTCTCTAGATGGCAAAACCAGAACTATAATTTCATATCTACATTTGCGACATTATCAGGCACCTTTTGATTATCACTTTTCTGCCCAAAAGTTGTATATATTTTATTACTGATGTTGTATTCAATGATGTCAGAAGGTATTTGCAAAATTTTCTGGTTTGCTCATATCAAAATCTTTGAGCTTTATATACCAGATTGCCTAAAGTTTTTATAAAATTATGTACTTTAAAAAATATAACCTTTTTATGTCGACAGATGCAATATTACATAAAATATTATAAGAAAAGCTTACAATATTGGAAATCTGTTGTTCTTTATATGTAATAAATTTTAATTAAATAAAAAGTTTATAATTCCTATTTAAGACAGCCATAAACACTTTCTCATAATCCTTGTATAATTAGCCACTATCCTCTTTTTTTATTATATATGAGTTCTGTCTTTCTTCCAAAACTACTTTTGCCTCGTCTATTATTTTTATTTAATCTAGACATACATTTTCTGTCTTTATCTCTTCTCTAATACCTTTTGTAACAGTGTGTAATGTTTTGTAACTTTAATGCTATCAATTTTATTACTTTTATGGTTGTCATCTTTCACCCATATCTGTTAAATTTGATCTAGTTTTGGTTTCACTTCTTAAATATCATCTAACCTTTCTATTAAATCCTATTTCATTTCTTTTATTTCTGCTAATTTTTGTTTAGCATTTTTATTATTATCTTCATAAGCATTTTTATCCCTGTGGGACTTATCTGCTTTACCAATAACCACAGTTTGCTTCGTTTCCATATTGGAAAAAAAAAGAGCACAACTTTTTTATTTTATAAAACTAAGCTTCTGCTTATATATATATATATATATATATATATATATATATATATATATATATATATATATATATATATATATATATATATATATATATATATATATATATATATATATAACCATGCTATTAACATATATTACCAATGGTCTTAAAATGTCAGGTATATTAAGTTTGCAATTGAACTTATGTCAATAAAGCAACAAACTCAATCATCATCAGGCCCTTAGTTGCCTTTGCAATTTAAATAAATATCTCTATATAACAAATGTCCATTAACAGAGCATGTCACTAAGCCTTGTCTGAAATATCTGTTTTTCATGTTAGCTTGGATATTCATTACATGTGCCTACACAGCTGTTCATCTATCTACATATACATCAAGTATTTCCATTAAATCAGGGAAATTCATGGTAAAATAAACAATTTATTAAGTAACAAATGCCAGACAAATCTATCAATTATCAACAATATGCAATAACAGTAAATTAAAAAATACATTAGTGGTAGTTGAATTATATCTATCTCAATTATATATTAAAACTTAGTATAAACTCCTTTGGTAAACATATTTGACAATAGATCATTTTGATTCTCCATTCTGAATTAATTTTATTCATAAAATAATTGAGGGTGAATATAATAGAATAGTTCATATTCTTGACATTTGCATATATCAGCACTTAGCTTTGCAAAAAAAAAAGATTACTGGATAATTAATCATAGGCAGACTTCATTATCAGACAAACTTTCTTGTACTGATTTTCTATAAAACATGTCATATACCATGCAAGACCTAAGAAATAAGAGAAAATAGGTCATGAACAATTAGAAAGACCCATTAGTAAGTCATGTTAAATAATAGCCAAAGATATAATTTATAGATTAGCAATATTATATCATCATTGAATAGTTGGAGATTGGAAAGAAGTGAGGGGATGGTGCAATTTATAAAACTACTTTAGAGAGTGAAAATAGATTATCATAATTTTATAATGACAGATTAGAACTCAATAGTTCATAAAATTAAATTGTAAAAAAAAAAATCAAGAATTAATCAAAAGTCTTGGTTTAATTAGAATTGTATGTGTGAGACATCCATGTATATATTTGATTTAGTTGTGGATTTTAATTGTAAAGTTCATGATTAAATAGTAATTATTTTATGTCACCTCATGAGGAACTTCTTTAAAGAAAAAGTAATTCATTTTAACAGTTCATTCATAGCAGCCAAAAAAAAATTTTTGGTCAAAATTCTGGGTTTGAAGTTGAGTTGCTATATATTTTTTTAATTATTATTAAAGAAAAAAAAAGGGGGGGTTTCATTTGTTCTTTGAGCAGATTTTCACGAGCAGAAAATTACCCTAGTAAATCACTAAACTAAATCAAGTGATATCTATGACACAGGAATGTGTAAGTTTGAAGACAAAGGGTGGTCATCCATTGAAATGCAGACATGAATTTGGCAGGTGGTCATTCAGGAGTGCATAAGTTTAAAATAACAAAAAAGGAAAAAATAATAGGCAATGAATCAAGGAAAAACTTGATGTAAATGGTGGAAGGTCAACTCTTCCAAGGGGGGATGAAGGAACCCAGACAATATAAGAGCTTGGTCGATTTGTTAGTTGGTTGGCTTGCTCTCTTTTTTCAGGCTCTCTTATCATTGGTTATAGAAAAGCTTTGTTGTAGAGTTAAAACAATTTTTTTTTAAAAAAAAGAAACAAAAAGAGAGAAAATAAATTGTCTATTGTTAATATTTTATTCTGTCTCCTGAATGATAAAACTTAGCCAAATTTAATAATACCCATACAAAAATGACTCTCAAGTAAGTTTATATTAGGTGCACATCTGTTCTCTTCTAAAATTAATCAACTTCATAATTTGTATTATATCTAAATATACCTAATTTTTCAGGAATCGGCAAATGGTAAAATTTAAACTACAGAAGAAAAAAAAATTGATTTTGATTTCCCATATGAAGCATCAAATCTGAATATGAAGTGAACTGAAAGGTACTCAAAAATTAAAAGCAAGTTCTTGTCAGCAGTAAAGTGTAGTTAATCCCCAGAAACCAAAATGAGAAAATCTTATCATCAGCATAAAAACTTTGTACATTTTGGCATAGGAATTGAACTTCTATAACAGTGACTCTATCACATAAAGCCATGTGTTCACATGAACAAACAAAAGAAGGAAAAGGGAAAAAATGGAAACCAGAGACTGGAAGAACAATCCATGAGGATGATTTAAGTATATTTTTATTATTTGTTATTCATTTCAAACATTCTAAAAAAAAAAAAAAGAAAGTAAAAAATTTATTTTTAGCATATATATCTGTTTAAAGTTAATCCATGTTAAAATTATTATTATTATTTTGGGGGTAGATAAGTTAATATCAAATCATTTTGTATGTGCCTGTTTTAAATGCTTTATTATTATTATTATTATTATTATTATTATTATTATTATTATTATTATTATTATTATTATTATTATTATTATTATTATTATTATTATTATTATTATTATTATTATTATTATTATTATTATTATTATTATTATTATTATTATTATTATTATTATTAATAAATATATGTGCCTGTTTTAAATGCTTTTATTATTATTATTATTATTATTATTATTATTATTATTATTATTATTATTATTATTATTATTATTATTATTATTATTATTATTATTATTATTATTATTATTATTATTATTATTATTATTATTATTATTATTATTATTATTATTATTATTATTATTATTATTATTATTATTTTGGGGGTAAAGAAGTTAATATCAAATCATTTGTATGTGCCTGTTTTAAATACTTTACTTTTTTTTTTTATTATGAAGAGTGAGAGATATTGAGTGAAATCACTAAACATGGAGAGTTTTGCTTTGTTTTGAATTGTTTAAATTATTAAGTGAAATGTTTTTGGATCAGATCAAAAATTATTGTCAAGTGCTTAGACCTATTGCTATGTTTTATGAAGGTTGTGTGAATGTTGGGCTAAAACATCATCATTATGGTGTAAAAGTGCAGAGAGATAGTTTTTAAAATTTAATACGCATTCTTTATTACTATTATCATAAAGTTAAAGTTAGATATAAGCTAATTAAGGCATGAAAAAATTGTTGGCTCGTGTTCTGGTGTACTATTTCATAAGAGGAATATAGATGTGAAAGTTTTACTAATACAAATTGATGTTAGACCTGTATATATGTGGATGGACAAAGAGTCCCCATCAAGCCAGTGGAGTCATAGTTTAGCTCGCTCACTAAGATATCTTCCATATTTATAAAGTATTTAAACACAGTGGAAGAGTTTCCCACTTAGTTATTTCCTACACAGTAAGATGATTTCTTTATTGATGGCCAGAGGTTAATAGATAAATCCAAGTCTCTCTGTATGACTAGCGATAAAATCCTAGCATACCTCAACCTTAATGAAAAGGTTTTCTCTTATTTGGGTCACTGCCTACCTCATATTGATGTTAATATTCCTTACGGGTGTATGAATTACAGATATTGTTAAGCATTACTTATAAATATTGGTTACAGGGTTGCAAACTCAATTTAATGTCAGGATGAGTGCAGATAGTGTGTGTGTGTGATTAGTATACTTGAATATTGTTTTGTTGATATATTTTAATTGATCAATAAGAGCAAAGAATAATAACATAAATTAATATTACACTTAAGGGTTAAATAAAACCCGAGAACATCGTAAGCAATGCATATATAAAATTATTTAGAAAATATGTCCACATCCAGCTGAGAATTTTGCTAAAAGGGTAAGATTACTGAAATATTATTATTGTCACAAGAACATGGTGTGTATGCATGTGTGATAATGATTAAGCTAGATTCTGATTTCTTGACATTTGAAAGGTAGCTAAAGGTAACTTAGTGAGAGAAGTCCACCATACACAAAATATCACCATTGTAAAGCATAGGGTTAAGGCATCTTAGATTAAAATACTTAAATAAAGTTATTACATTTTATTATGGGGATAGTTATCCTTAGAAATAAATCGGTAATTGAAAGTATTAAGCAATGGAGGGGGAGAGAAATTTAATGTTCGCTATGTCTGAGATAAAAATCAAAACAAAATATAATATATGTGAAGGTAACTATTATCTTTATCTGTATGTTATTAGTATTACTTCATGGCAATCGTGATTCCCTAATAATTAAGATAGAATATTTATATTTTAAAACCTCTTAAAATTATCTGTTGATTTAGGGATTTTTTTTTGTCATACGGTTGTAGAACAGGGAAAAGCATGTAAACCATAGCATTAATGTACATATTATGTTATTGAGTTATAATTTATTAATAAAATTTGTTTTTTTTTTAAATAAAAATTTGCGTAGTCTCAATGTTTTGTGGGTTATTACAATCTAGAAATCTCAAATCCAATCATACATCAATATATTATTATTTATATTTGAAACATCATTTTGGTAAATAATATCCAGTAAAATTTATTTAAAATGGTTAATTTTCCTAGCTTATGCAGCACGGCAATACTCAAGATTACCAACACTCCGGAAATAACTCAGTATAGTTGAAATATAAATTATGAATAGGGATGGTTATTGAGTGATAGTGGATGCAGTGGGGGGGGGCAATAAAATCTTTTCTCCAGCTGTTGCATTCAAACATCTCTCTAGATGGACTTCCTTATGATTTTACTTTAATTATGAAAGTATTTATAATATGTTATTTCTAAAAGATTTAATGTAAGCTTAATTATTCAAACTTTTATTTAAGTGAACATTGGCTACATTAAAGTCAGCCAAGATCAACCTTGGAGGTGATCACAAGAGGGGTGTTTAAAACCAATAATCCATAGAAGCTTGTTTCACTTTCAGATCTTATTGTTCTAAAACCCTGAGAAGAGATTATAATAGGAGAAATGAGCTAGCATGATAAAAAAAAAAAAATTGTGTGAGAAAAGGGATAGTCATGCAATAGACCTATGAATATGAGGATGATGGAGGGATGGATCAGGAGGGTGGAGATGGACATAAAACTATTTGTAATCTGAAGAAAAATTTTAATTGTGACTTTAATGATAGTGGACGGGGAGAGTACTGAGAATATTAATTATAATGGAAGTTGAGTTTAAAGTTTCTTCTCTTTAATAACCACGAATTTCCAAGAGTATTAATATTATTATTTTTAATGCATTCTCAGTGTTCTCTTAGTCTATTGATTATTTATTAACCCATTCATTAGATATCATTATTGAAATTTATTAACAAGTTTTTGAAATAAGGTTTAGCCTCAATATTTTCATTGAAGTTGCAATTTGGCACCCTGGCTAATATGATTATGGATGTTCTATCACATAATCATCGATCCCAATAGACTTTAGAAATAATGTTAGCTGGGAATGGTGAAGCTTCCATGGATCCATCTGACCAAAAAGGTTACAAATGGAGCACCAACTAGGGCTAGAAATACACAAGATATTGGAGAAATCAGAATAGCCTCAAGTTCTATTTTGTAACATATATTGTATTGGTTACAAGTTATAACAGCTATCATATTCATATTGTTAGGATTGGTGCATAACATGGTTGTACAACCAGAAAAGGCTTAGAAATGACTCCACATTGTGACTCCCCAATTTTAAAACATTACAATTGGTGCTGCAATGAAAGGGCCTGATAATGATCTGTGGTTGAGAAAGCTATAAAGAGTAAGAGAGAATTAGTTTAAAGTTTTATAGATTTATTAAAAGTTACAATATATAATAATATAATGCATTGCAATTTACTAAAGTTCTCTTTGCACAATATCTTGTAAACTAATTTTGTTATTTTTTCCCCACTAAAAACCAAACATATTTCTAATAGATACCCTGCATGGAAGAAAAACCAAAAATTTTTAGCAGATACCCTGATATGGAAGGACAGGATCTGGGTCAGCTAGTAAAAATGAAAGTTACTATTCACATTGTTTTTGTAATTTTTACACTAAAAAACTACCTCGGGTAAGACATATATCTTTTTTTCCAACAATTTATGACAAATGTGTTGAAGCTGTCTAAGAAATTGTCATTTTAACATAAAATTTTCAAAATTTAGAACTTGTGAATAATGTAAAAATAAACGTTTAAAAGTGTTAAAAGTCTATTTTTTTAGGTAATGACTACTTTATCAGTTTTATTACATTCTTTCATATTTGCTCTTTCTAACAATGCATATCTTTTTATATTTATTGCATTCAAACAGAAGATATGTTATAAATTATATTTGTTATAATTTTTATTTTAAATTCAAGATGGTTATCTGGTAGTGGAAGAGTTGAGTATAAAATACAAATTATTGAAACAAAATTTATATACACAGTTAGATCACTGGTGTACCAATATATAAAATAATAATTTATGTAAAATTTTACTGTTAGTTCATATTGACTTCAATGGATAGTTCTTACTTTTTTGTACAGATTATTTTCAAAAGAGCATGTACTCTTGGCACATTGATATACTTTCAAGGTCTTCTGTATCTTGGTTGCTGAGAAGTGTTTTGCTGTGTTGAGGTATATGATGTTGATTGTGTGTTGTTTTGAAGATCAGTTGGCAGGTTAATTTGACACATGCTGACTGAAGAGAAATTCATACAGGAGAGAATTTTGTCTTTTGTGTGTGTTAGTTACACATGACATCAGACACAGGAACTGGAGTGAGTTCTAAATTCATTTTCTAGATGAGCATATATAATATGGCTGAAGCAAAAAGCAGACATAAACCAGAATTCAATGAAGTTATCAGAATAGAATAAAATAGCATATAATAATTAATAGTTTTAGTTGGTCTTATATAGACACAATGCTGATTGTTCATTCCACTGAAAAATTTAAATAATATCCTCAATCAGAAACCCAGTGATTAAAATTTCAGTTTAGATAATCTAGTAAATAAATTAATTATGTAGATTAATTACATTAATTAAATGATTTTCCAGACAACAATGCTTAATGGAAATAAAACTATATTTTTTTTTTTTGTTAAAGTCTTCGTTAATGAAATAGGTTAGAGTTGATAAAAATGTTATTACATAAGCATTGTTTTTAGACCCTAGAAAAATTTTAACTAGAAAGATAGCATAATTGGTTACAAAGTTTACTTTTTTAAAAAAAATGCTACATTAAAATAAAGGTACTAAAATCTTTTCTCTATTAGTGTGTGTATATATATATTATACCATCCTCTCTAAAAAAAACTTACAAAAATACACATAACTTGAATTATAATTAAGTTTTTTTAGTCAACTGTCATACAAATTAAATTTTGAGATCAGCAAAGCATCTCAAAATTGATATAAATATTTTTATGGATTGTTATTATAATAAAGAATAGAAATGAGATTATATCCATATAAATAAAGATATCTTCTATCTATTGATGATGCTAAGAAACTATCAATTACTACTAATTGACAATCCTAGAATGTAAATTAGTTTTCTCAATAGCCCATAATAGTTATTTTGTTGGAGTTCATTGTCGAAGTAAAACTATATATATATATAGCTATTAAACTGTGATTAAGTGATGCTATAGAATATAATTATATAGTTATATATATATATATATATATATATATATAGATCTATAATATATATAGTTATATATATATATTTAATAGAAATCATCAATGAAGATGACCAGATAATATGGTTAAAATATTGGGGAGAAAATGATTCATAAAATAAACTATGATTTGAAAAGAAATAGTGTGTTAATGAATTTATTTTTTGAATATATAAAATGAATATAACCATTAAACAGTGTACAACTTTCAACAATTAAATGTGTGTGTTAAGCATACAAGATTAACAAATTAAATTAGATTAAGGATTTTATCCAATGCCACTATCATTGATAAATGCCTTTTATATTGTTATGAACTGTATAAAAATGTGGCATCATTGTTAACACATCTATTTGTTATTACACAATCTACACTCAAATCTGGCAGAAGGGATTTCAGAATACAAGTAGGTTTTTACATTTTTTATTACATATCTATCTAGCCCTAGGCACTGATCATACATTGTAAATAAACCACAATGTCTAGTTAAAGCTGTGATGTTGTAATGGACTGAGAAATTCAAATTCCATGAATGCAATTCCACTTTTGTCATTTTTGAAATATGAACATCTTATAAATACCTAAAACCATTCACTTATTTTTTGTTAACAAATTATGTTTACATTCCTGTGAGTTAATTATGAATAATCCATTAACATATCTATCTACATATAAAAGTAAATTAAATTGCCAAAAAGAAATATACTAAGCTTTGTTATCACATTAAAGTAACACAGAATAAGCCCTTCCTGATCATTTTAGGGCTGACAATAAGAATTTTTATCTATTTGAAAATGTGATGCTTGATATTAAATTGCAATAAATATACAAACATTGATCACTTTAAATAGTAAATACAGGACTGCAGATTTCAAATGTATAAAATAATCAGTATACAGTCCATTATTATTGCACATGAAAAATTTTATGGCAAATTATTTGAAATCAGAATTGAAATGAACTATGAATAATAATCTCTTAAATAAAGTTGAGATTATTTATTAAGAACATAAGAAGTTTGTAAATACTTTTAAGAGAAAGGCTTTAATCTTAATCATGTGTGCCTTGAATGTTTATAATAATCAATCAATGTCTTTTTTTGACTATAGAGGGTCCTCTCAATCCTTGACACAAGATTGTGATTTTATGAAGATAAGAATAGCCATCTTTAACCTAAATTCCAACTTATATATGCCAATCTGAAGCATCCTGATTTGGAAGTGTGAAGCTGTTAATCTCTTCACTTTTTAAGTTTACTATTTCCTTTACAAATTACCCTTTGTGAAAACTTGTGATTTACAAGTTAATATTATGATTATTATAGTGGAAGTATATAAACTAATGTGAAGTTGTGATTATTTTTAAGCACAAAGAAAGTATGTAAATATATTTTAGAAAAAGGCTTTAACCATTATCTTATGCCCATGAACATTTATGATAGTTAAACAATTGTTTTTTAAACCTTCAAGGCACATATGATAAGGTTAAAATCATTCTCTAAAAATTATTTACATACTTCATGTGTGCTTACTAAATAATCACATTATATTACTTTATATACTTTCAGTATAAACATCATAATATTAATTCATTGTAAATAACAAGATTTTGTGAAGGGTAATTTGTAAAGGAAATAGTCAACTTAATGAGTGAAGAGACTAACCACTTCATGCTCCCAAATCAAGATGCTTCAGATTGGCCTATATAAGTGGGAACTTAGGTTAAAGATAAGATAGCCTTTTTTATCTTTATAAAGTCACTATCTTGTATCAAGGTTTAAGAAGTTCTTCTATAGTCAAAAAGAAAAAAGAAGATATTGTTTGACTAGTATAAATATTCAAAGTACAGTATATATGATAAAGGTTAAAGCCTTTCTCTAAACAATATCTTAAATATTAATTATTTAATAATAATGCATCCATTATATTATAAAGCAAATATTTATAATTTACCATTATGTTTGAATATATGAGTATATTAATGTTAGTCTTTATTATGAATATTTTATGCTCTGAAATCTATGACGTTTAGATTTGGTTTTTAAAATGATTGGAATTTGAACCCTGCATTGCAAGGCAGCTTTAGAATTGCAGTTAGCTAAATATTTATGTTATAAGGAATGGGATGTGCATGCAAGAGAATTTATGCTTAGTTAATAAGGTAATATCAAAGTTTGGGAAGTTTAGTAGAGATAATTTAATTGGATGTAGTCTTAAATTTCACTTGTATAGTGAACTGTTCAGTAAATGTTTGATACATGTATGTACAACTCTTTTCTGGTAATGGACTTATTCACCACATCAACAAGTTCAAAAAATCTGATTAGCTTTCTGAATGTGGATCTGGAATACAAATCATCTAGTCAATGCCAGAGAAGGATGCTTATATCACCAAATGCAAGCATAATTGCAAGACAAAATTATATAACCAGATTATTCGGGAGATTGAAACAACTTGATGAATTAAGCCTGATTCCAACAATGTACATAAAGATGCTGATATGATTAAATTCCTTCCAAGACTATAACCTTTCTTTTAATGATATAACATAGACTGTCCACGTCAATCTTTTTCCACTTTAGGTATGTAATTTAATCTTTTGTATAATTAAATAAAGTGAGCTCACCCATGTGGTCAGCATATATTAAAGTAATATCAGCAACTCCCCATGTATAGGGTGTATAGTAAATTAATTAATATTTAATGTCTTTTATTGCGTTTGATATACAATAGTTTGAGTAATTAATTTACATATAATTTTCAGTTTAATTTTGAGTGTGTTTGGTTTATTTATTTACGTACACACATATATTATAATTTATTTAACTTAAATTCACTACATCAGAATTTTGATTTTTTTTTTTTTTATCATCTTGTATATATATTCAACAAATAGTCGAATCGCTTTATTGCTGGAGAATTTATAAAAAAATTGGAATATCCGACGCAACAGAGTTGAGCACGATCCGTAGATCTCAAGCTACAGAACCTACCACTTTACCACTGCCCTCTTTCGAAGGATCGGTGATTTTTGATTCTCCAGCGTAACTACTACTTCAACTGCACCTATATCACAAGATCAATATCGTAAGAAAATTCAAAAGTCTAATTTCGTAAGAAATATATTATTCTCTGTGTTTTTTTCTATCTTTATTGATTATATTATTAACTTTAATTCTTGAAAAATTGCTCGAAAGTTTTTAAAAACAATCTTCTTAATCAATTAGATTCATTAGTCGGGTATGTGGAACCATTACAGTTTTTATCAATAGCAATGTGAAAATTCTCTTCAACGCTTTTACTGAGCAATTTGAAATCAATTCAACATTTTTTTTTCTTAACTTGGCATTTCAACTAAAAACCATTAATGCTTTTATTTCCTGTTAGACCTTGACTTTGTGATTAAACACTGAATAATAAATCTTGGCGAAAAGTGACACTTTTTAACAATTGTCTTCTTTTTGCTCTCAAGTGAATTTTAAACATGTCCAAGATTTCAAGAAAATATATTTTAGTAGTCAACTTCATAGAAAATTTATTACTTTAAAATAATGGTAAAGTTTGTTAAAGAAATTGTCAATATAGTTGATATATTGTATCTACATAAAATGATCTCTTCTTCTATTTTTGAGTTATTTATTTTTATCTACTTCTATTTTATACATAAAATATTTTTATAGATTGGTTGTTTATCGATCTGATAATGTAATCAATTTAAATAACGTGATAACGTTTCGAATAGACGGTCAGACTTAGCATAAACTCTCATATATTGCTGCGGTTAATAAGTTAAAAGGTACCGTATTTCATTATAAAAAATAACTTGGCGACTAAATGCACTGTCTTTAGAGCTAAATTATTTTATCTAAATTATTGTGTGAATGAAATTTGGACACTGTATCAATCTAATACAAAAGCATTAGCAAAAAATTATTTAAGAAAGTTCTGAAAAATTTTTAAAATATAATTGCAAGAGCATAATACCATTGAATAGTTTTTTTTAACTCCTGAATATAATTCAATAAAGTTTACTATTGTAAAAGCAATTCGTTTTTTTTAATTAGACATGTAAAATGAAGATGCAAGAATTTCTAATGGAGTATTTTATCATGGACATAAGCAAGACATTTTTGTCTCAACTTACCTTTCATTAATGGACTTATGCATATTCTATCTTATCTTGATCGGATTCAGCAATTATTGCTACAGACCAATGAATATATGCTTAAATAAAATATTAGCCAATATATTAATGAACCCAATTACTCTCATTAAGAAAGAGAACCTGGATGTAAAGTGGCAGTCCAGAGCAGAATGACACTATGCATGTCATCCACAATAATGTTAAAGCAGTGGGGCAAGTTCACATCAAAGTGGAAGCTTCTAGATGCTAAACCTAAAATGAGGAAAACTGTCATGGTACAGCTAAAAGTATTACCATAACTATATATGAGACAAGCAGCTACAGTACAGCTGGAACTGTTAGGCTAATCAAGAAGGGCATCTGAAAACTATTGCTTCAATAATTGCATGAAAATTAGATGTTACTCCCTAGATAATATATCAGGTGACTAGTATCGCAGACATTTCATGTAAAATATAATGTAAATATATATAAATACATACTGTATATAAACTTACTAAATATTTAATCATACTTGTATATGTTCATGTTTATTTTGAGTTTATTCAAACAGAACAATTTTATTATAGAAAAATAACACTGTGACTAAAATAAGTGTATATACTGCTAAATTATGTTACCTAAGTTTCTGTGAGAGTGACATTTGGATACTCTATTAAGCTAACATAAAGACATTAGAAAACATTATTTAAGACTACTCTGTAAAACTTTAAAACTATAATGGTAAGATCATAATACCACTGAATATGTTGTTCAACTTCTGAATGTGGTGTAATATGATTGACTATGTAAAAACATTCTTTTTTGCATGTAAGTGAGTATTATATTTATGAAAGATAGAAATCTATTCTAAAGAAATAAAATGTTTATTTTCTATTGATAAGTTATAAAAGAAAATAAAAAAACTGGAGAGATATATTTTTAAACAGGATTGAAATATTTTAGAAAAAAAGTTTTCTGCAGAAAAAATGAAAATAAATAGCATAATGGATTAGAATGTTCTATATATGGATCTATTTGTGTTCACAGAAATTTGTACAGTCATTGTAAAACCCATATCTAGTGTATTATTATTTTCTTTGATTTATCTTTTTTATTCTCTTGGAGTTACAATGGTACTTGTTTTTCAGTCGCTACTGGTGACTTTGGTACAAAAATAAATATTAAATTAATTGTTCAGGTGAAATTATTTATATGAGCTGGATTTCTTCAATGGCATTTTAAATGTAAAATGTGGACAGGAAATTTTAAAATTGAGAAAATAATTGACCACTCCACTTTGTAGCATAATGGTTTACATATCAAATTGTCAAGACTAGAGTAAACTTATAAGCAGCCTAAGATTTTTACTTTCATGTACTTTAACTTAAAAATAGTTCATCTAACCATCTAATGTTTGATCAGAAAAATGATATTTAGCTAAAAACAATGTTTTGAATTAATTGGATATGTCAATGCTTTAATGTATTGATGCTATCTCCACAATTGGGGGTGGGGGTGTACAATATTTATGAAAATGCATTGAATTTACACGGAGTTATCCTCTTTTCTGTTCACTCACATATATCTGAGTTTAGATTGTAGTAATAAATTGAAACATGAGTGAAAGAATTACAAACATTTTTATTTTTAAATCATGGTCAATTAAGGTCTGTATCCCTAATGTATAAGTAATAATACTAATTAAAATAAGAAAGCAACTGAATAATCCACCATGAGGGTAAGATCTCAGTTTACCCAATATTAAAACATTAAGCAAAATGGCAATACATATTCTGATAATTAACAATAAGGAATGCTTAAAATTATTTAGATAATCATTTGTGAACTGGTGCTTGGATAACAATGTCTGAGTTAGGGATGGGATGCTTAGCTTAACAAAGAAAGGTTAATATTTCTTAAACTGTAAAAAAAAATATGGATGTCATATCTAAATTTAAACACTTATTTTACACTGGCAAATACTATACTTATGATAGATACAGAGGATGTGAATTAGTTATCTTAGATATTTGACTGGTTAGGTTAGTGTAATGTCTAAACATATATGAGAACAATATTGTCATTTTCGATTAATAATCAATTAAGTATTGATAGTAAGTTAATTTAAATATCATTAAAAGACAAAATTTGATTTTATAAAAGCATATATTAGTAGACTATTGTTGCATTTAACTAAAAGAGTATTTCAACAAATGATATAACTACATTTAAATAGATATGTGTATACTAATTTCTTTGACAAGTTTGTTGAAGGATTCTATTAAAGTAACATCTCATTAAGATATCTTCATGTTTGGTGCAGTTGGTAGAGTATCCAATTTGAGATCAGGAAGTCCCATGATTAATTTGGGTGCTAACTGTTCTGGTGATCAAAGTTCTTATGAATTCCCTAGCAATAAAGTCATATGGAATGTTTGTTTTAATATAAAGTAAGTTTCATTTGAAGATGTGCCTTAACATTCTACAAATGTGATGTCAAGACCATGATACCAGTCAGTGTGTTTTACCTGTTGAAGGATATGGTACTACAGAGTCTACTACTATTAAGACACATCCACATGAGGTTGGACATGGGAAGAGTATGAATGGTTACAAACTTTTCATTAAAAAATTTCACATCAAACATGGACATACATTTCATAGAGAAGCAGAAGAATTTTCATTATAAAGATTATCCAAAGACTTTATAAAGAAATACAATATTCATTGCTTTCTCTGAGAAGATATGGATATTGACAGAATGTCATCAAATACAATAAGCAGTCAAGGCTTTGATATACTTTAAAAAGTGAAAATGCTGAAGAAGTTAAAATATTACAATGTACTATATAAAAACAATAGAGTCCTAGACTAGTATGTGAAAATTTATAAATCATGTATTTGATTACTCATCACAAATCTCATTCTTTTTATTCTTTTTTTTTTTTTAATCTTTGTGTTTTTTTGGATCTTTTATAATTAAGAGTGCCATACTTTCTTATGAATATGTAGCAAATAAAATATCATGTGACTATAGCTTACATTGTGCTGTTTTAAGTGCATACATTTTTAGATGTATCCATAGTAGTTAAAATAGTAAGAACACCATAATATATATAGAAATTGAACTGATTTCAAATCTATATGAGAATACAAGCAAGTTGGCTATGATTTAAAAATATTTACATGATTTTAAATTTGGGCTAATCATTTGATTATTTAATAAAAAGGTAAATGATGACTTCAAGAAGGAAGGTGCATTAGATACTAAAAATCCAGATGCATTGTTCCATAATTCAAAACTCCTCACTGATGAAAGCCATAAGTCTGAAACTAGTCTAAAACTATTGGATTAGACAGAACAGGATAGAGATTTACTAAAGACTACCATCTGGTATTTATTAATTACTAAAACTTACATGAAGTGACATAGAGGATATGAATAGCTATTAACAATAGTGATGATGACTGTGACATTCTTTTTTACTAAAAATATTATTTTTTTTACTATTATTTTGTCTTCAATAAATTCAATTCACGTTAAATTAAATATTTTCATGAATTACTTAAAGTCTAAACATTGAAGTAAATAGAAATTTTTGTGTTATAATTAGATAAACATATTAAACAACAGTGAAATTGAGTAAATTACTAATTATAACTAACAGCTCCAAGCTAAACCACATACTCTAACAAGCAATGTAGCATTTGTACAAATATGCTTTGATCTTTAATTAAATTCTGACTAAAGTTAGGGCATGTGAATTATCTTGGAGCTATCAATTTTAATTGGTGCCTAACTAATTAAATTATGGCTGGTTATTTTTTTTTCTAATTATTACATAAAAAATCCCATTTATCTTCATACTTATTCAATTCATTTATATATTTGTTGATTATTACTTTCTAAAAATCTGTTAGGTTTTCGTTTTTATCAATTCATTTTTATAATTTTTTTTGAATTCATTTTTATTTTATTTTTAATAGAATGATATAACTGTATTTCGTAAGAAGTTATAATTTGTTTACCGATTCAGTCTTTAAATTTACTATTTCTTCGTATTCTGTAGGCTTAATTAAAAATGTTATAATTTTTAAAAATGTTCAGTTTATTGTCTTTTTTATACTTTTTCTATTGACAGATGCTTATTTTTACTCACTTTCAGAGAGTCGTTTTCCAAGAAAACATTTAGTAAAATGTAATTATTTTTTATTTCTGCTACTTGACAAGTACAGAAAAGATATTTATTATATATGACCAAAAACATGTAAAATAGATGTATGATCCCCAAGAAACACATTTTGTGCTAAACCATCATTCATCAATTAGCCCAGATCGCAATCTTCCTCCCATACGTTAATCATTGTCAATTACTCATTAGATAGTCAATTACTTTGAAGTATTAAAAATTCCTTTCACTTTTTCTTATTTGCATTGCTGAATTATATATAATATAATATACCATATACTCTACAATTTACACTCTACAATGCACTTTTAATATATGATTTATTTTATCTCCTCTTGTAGCTCTGATGATGACTGCTGGATAGTTGAAACTGCAGGCAAGAGGAGATAAAATAAATCCTATATTAAAAGTGCATTCTGAAGTGTAAATTGCAGAGAATATGGTATATTATAGTCAATTACTACAGTTTAATTGATGTGTCAAACTTACTGCCATCACAACTTTGACACAAAACACTTGATGAAATATATTAATAATTTTATTAATCATTCATTAGATTAGATTATCCACTTAATGAAGAATATTTATGTAGTATATTTTCACACACAATGTATGGACTGTTTTTAACTACTTTAAAACCTTGTGGCAGTGTATAATCAAAAACATATGTCCAAAAACATGAAAAAGACATATGATCTTCTACTAATCAGCATTCATCAGTTTAGTTATATAAATAGCTAATTATTAGAATTTAATTGATAAGTATGAAACTTATTGCCATCATTACCTTCACAGCTGCCCACAAAGTGATAAAGAGGTATAAAAATCAGTCCCTACCTTAAATAACAGTGGTGTAATGAATATTACACTACAGAAATATTTATTGTTTTTTATTCCATTCTAATATTGTAACTTATAGTTTATCCAGGTAATAAAAATATTTGATATCTAAAGTTTTTAGTAATAAAATGTTATATGATCTTCTTAGTGACTAACCATTTGATTTATTGTTGTATGTGCTGGTATAATGGTAGAGTGAAAAAACAGACCTGAAAGTCATTGAATGAAGATTAACTTATTGTTTGATCTTTGGAATGTCATACTGCATTACTTTATATTTTCATACTAATATTAAAATTCAGACAAGCAATTTTAAAACATTTTAATAATCTCTATCATTTTATAATCCTTTTCTATGGCAGTGCTTTCAACACTTATGAAAACTTACTGAATATCATGAAAATGTTATCATATTTTATGTATATTACATGGTAAATTTAATAAGTGCTTGCTTTAATCTAATCTTTAATAGAAGTAGAAGATTAATTATGATATTTATTGCTATAGAATTACTTTTATAGATGTACTTAATAGTCTCCACTCCATCACATTCTCTTGAAATATGTAAATAAAAATATATTAAAGTACAAGTGATCTCCAAGATGCATTTTGTAGTAAAGCATCTCTCATCAATTGGCCTAAGTTTCAGTCTCTCACATATATCCTTATCATAAGTTTAGTATTTATCAAAACAAGCAAAACTCTCCATACAGTAGTGCCACTCAGTGCCAGCCTGAGTAATCAATGGATGCCAGAAGGCTTGTGCATGAATATGCCTACTCATCCAATATCCTCAAACTTGGTTTTGGCTTGTGGCCATTGATTACTCTGGATGGCATTGAGTGGCACTACTGTATGGAGAGTTTTGCCTGTTTTAATAACAGTTATGCCCAAGCATAAGAAATGGTGATCATGTGATGTTTAGAATTTATCAATAGAAAATTGTTACATTTTGATTTTACAAGTATAAAACTTATTCCAGCTAAGCATTGATATGATTCTCTCTAGATGAATATATTAAAGATTATCACTCATCATTTATTAAAAAACTGATATATTAATCTTTCACTGAGGTTTAAAGTTTATGTTTGGATTAGGTATAATGTCTAGTTTAATAAATGATTAGTGTTAATTATTAATACATTTGACCAGAGTGGATTGAGTCAATGTTGTGGGTGAAGTCAGTTAGACAGTTGTAAATCAAAATCTATTTTTTTTTCTACAAATGATTAAAGTATATATTGACATAATTAAATTGACATCAACAGATAAGAGCTGATTAAGAGTACCTCAAAAACAAACATAGTAAGTCAAATATAAAATGCAACATTCAGAATAAAGTGGAGACTTCTTACACATTCAATAAATATCATTAGTGATATTTTAAATTTTTGCTCACCAATGTTTTATAAGGATATAATACATCTCATACAGAATCAATCGCTAACTTTTCAGTTTATTATATAATAAAATGATAATATTACATGAAAGAAATTGATAACCTTAATAATTTGACAGTGATTTTTTTTACTATCAGAGAAAGCTATTGTTTTTCTTTATATCTTATTTTGGAAGAAAATAAAGTTATTTTGCATTATATCTTTACTTGTTTGCATTTTATCAGAAATGTATAGACAAAATGAGAGTCTATTATTAATGATAAGTAAAAAAGTATTTGGTAGAAAAATTTGCTTTGATATCATATAAATAACTATTTGACTAATTTCTATTTGAAAAGTTATTATACTGATTTAAACCATTATGTAAACAACAAATAATTATAGAGAAATTAATATTTCATAATTTACCAAAATACCATGAGCACGTGAACAAATTTTACTATAAGTTCATTATGATATACAAAATGGCAATGCCTGAATGCACAATGGTGATTTTGCTTCCTATGATGAATTTTTTCTTCCACTCTTTATTTTTTACTGACAGATAGTCATGTCTAGGGAATAGAATTGAAACTAGAAGCTTAAGCTTTTGTAAATCATGAACATAATTTATAACATCTTCTATAATTCATTTTTCCTCACTAACAAATGATACAAGCAAAATGACAAAAACACCATGCTTTAAAAATTTGAGAACATCAATAATTCTAGGAAGGAGTTTTGAACTATTTGGGTAAATTGAAAATAATCATCGATTAAATGCAGTATAGATTACTAGAAACATTGTTGGATTTAAGTAAAATGGCACTTTAATCCGAATGTTGCTTTTTAAAATTGAGTTAGTATGTTTGTTTTTTGAGGTTTCATTTTCAGCACATATCTCTTTAATATCATGTTGACATTCACTTCATTGAATCCCTATCGGTATTTATAGACTTTTATAAATATTATAATTCCACATTAAGCTATTTTCTGAATTATTTTGTAATAAATAATATTTTTAAATAAGAAAGCATTTTCAATTGCTTTTAATTTTTTTTTTTTTACTTACGTCTTCACTGTTTTAAATTTATTGTTGATCAGTTATTAAGTTTTGTACACTGTTTTGTAAAGTTTCTGTAGTGATCTTTATTTAATGAAAGACTTCAATATCTTGCTTAATTGTAGTTCTTTATTTATACTTTAATAAAATTAATCAATATCTTTTAAACAATTTTTATAAAAAGATAGATCTGTTATTCTCTCATGTAAACTATACTCAAGATTACCATAAACATCTTTTTTTAGAAAGACTATTACTACTTTTTTTTCTCATGCACAACCCAATGAAGATGTGTTTACAAAAGTAGATTCAAGAATATTATATCCACAAATTTTAAGAACACAATGATAATCAAATAATATTGTTATTAGAATCTATTCTTTTCATCTGAAGTATATACTTATAGGATCTTCCAAACAAAGTACCTCATAAGAAGAAATCCAGGAAAAGCACTGGAAAGGATTTGCTTGTACAACAATCTTTGCTAATGTTTTTTTTAATCCATGGATTCATATATATTTTATTCAAAATTTTAATTCCCAAAAAATGTAAAGTTATAAAAATAATCAAAAATGCAAGGATTTCAAAGGACTTTAGATAAGCCTTAATATGTTTGATGAATTTCACTATCTGTTATCAGATTTTGTATGCTTTGTAAGATTACTTCAAGAAAATTTTTTAAATAATTAAAAACTTGATCTTTTTGTCATGTTTACTAAGATTCAATATTATTTTTTCACTTTAACTGTAAAATAATGATTAAACATCAAAATTATACATAACATTTATTTTACATTTATCTGTTTTATTTTTAAAAATAAATGGTAATAAATTCTAGTAACATTAACAAAGAAAATCAGGAGTATAGACATGCCTTTGTGATATCTTAAAAATTATTTAAAAAATGTTATTTAAAGCATAATTTGACAGATTTATCAGATATTCGTATTTATTCATTCACATTTTAAACATATTTATTAATTAAAAAAAGATTTTGTTGATTTTATGAAATCAATCATTGATCTTATGAAATCAATCTTCCCCTCTTGACTGTTAAATAATAAAAACTTTTTTTGTTATAAACTCATTTATTCAATATTTGTAAAGTTCAATTCTGATTTTTAAAAATTTATTTTATTTGTAAATGTAAATTTCTAGCAAATTAGTTATATATATATATATATAGATATAGAATAACTATTTAATAGTAAAATACATAATCTTATACCAAATTATCATTAGGAAGAACAATTTAATCAGTCATAGTCTGAATAGGTTAAAATAAATTTGTTTAAAGATAAGTTATATATTCAATGACTAAATTCATTGATTACTATGGCTTGCACTTGGTGTCACTACTATATGGTAAATTTACCATTGTTTTATGAGCTATAAATTAATTTATTTGTAATAGTTATAACACAATGATAAAATACTCTGCATTTAAATATATTAATAAAATAACAATCCATGGAAATCTAAGATTTTGGTAACTAAATTATTATCAAGATATTTGAATTGATTTGTGTTTCTAAGTAAAAAGATCTATCAGTGACTGGTAATGAATTTGAATGCATTTCAACATTAATTCCTAAGCCAAAATGTTTACATATTTCATTCAACTCATTAAGAAGATTCTATAGACTATCTTATTGAATTGACAAGTATGATACTATCATTAACATCATAATCTATAAGACAAAAAAAAGAAAATTTGACCTTTACTCTTACAACTTTTCTTTAAAACTGTTCCAACAGCAATGTCATACATCCCCCTCCCACCCCACCCCCCCCCCCCAAAAAAAAAAGAAGTTAAAGTTGTTTAGCATCAGTATTCATTTTTTCATTTCATTACATAGAAACCATATAATATAAACAAACTTTATTACATAACTAGCTGGTTTAAAACATTGTCGCAATGTTTAACTGAATCATATATCAATGCCTTGACCAAATCAATAAAAGCCATTATATAAATCTCACTTTTGTACCTGAATTTCATGCATTTTTTCTATTGATAATTATATATTTGTGTTTTTTTAATAATCTGAAACAATATGCCCTTAGTAACCATTAATGCATAATTGAAAGCAATATATTTTCAAAATCCTTGAAAGTACTTTAGCAATTCATCATGGTTGCTACCAAATGTACTAAATGAACAAGAATGGCCCATGATTATCATTATTTGGTACATCATAATTTATTGAAACCCTGAATGCTTTAGGGAAGGGGCAGATATTACACTCTGGAGCATAAGGACTTCAAACTGATTCCAGCTCTGGTACATTTGGATTTATATAAAATATGGAGCAATAAAGCCATTCCATGAACTAATTAAATATTGAATTATAGCAATAATATATTATTAATGCTGTGAAAATGATTTTTATTTTCTATGTAAAGTTGTAATATACAGGGTATATGAGCACAGCTTTCACACAACCCACCTCTCTCCAGTCTATCTCATATCACCGATACACTTGAACACATATATGTCAAAAAGATAAATAATCACTAATATACATATTTCATGCTAAACCAGCAATCAACTGTTGGTCCAGATTATCATCTCTACCCATATATGCAATAAGTGCTCAGATATATATTAAGATAGCCAATCTTCATACTTTAATGGACAGGCTTTAATCCACTCCACACTCCAACTCTTCAACCACCCATCCAAGAAAATCTGATGATGGAACTCTCAAAGGCCACCCTAAGGCCGAGATTCTCATCACACCCATGTTGACCTAAAGTCACCCTCATATACAGGACATAAAGTTGTGAAAAATAATTATAATGAAAATCATTAACAAATTAGTTTATCTTTCTTTTCTCTTTTGGGAAATCTATCCCTTCCTCATAGTTTTTATATAAAAGGCAGCATAGTGTAATATTTATTTTATAAATATAAAACGATATTAAAATGTAAATCAAATTTACTTTTTATAGATAGTCAAAACTTATTAACTGAATTGCAATACTCAGTTTAATACCCGAAGCTTTAAACACCTTTCATCATGCAGGCAGTCTTATGTACTCAAAAAGGAAATTGGTTTAAATAATAAATGATTTAAATCTTTTTATCAATTCTTTCGAAAGCATCTTTTTTATGAACAATGTAAAAGTAATCAAAGCTACTATTTATCCTTGAAAATAAACATTTACTTTAATCAGTGTTTAGATATTTTCAAGATCATCAAATGTATAACACAGCTATTTTAAATCTCTTTATGATGAAAAAAAGAAAGAAAGATATTCAAGTTAAACTTACGGAAGATTTGTTTCAGAATTTGACTAGTTAAAGCACATTTACTTTTTGAAAAGTTAATCAGCTCTGAGAATGCCGTCAACATCGATCTATTAATGGAATTTACAGCTCTATTTTAACTCAGTAAAATTCCAAAAGATGTCACAAGAAAAATTAAGAAAAATATAGCGAATAATAAAACTTTTAATTTCATTTATATTATTCTATTTATACTAATCCTCAGCAATGTTATTTTTCATTCAGCCAGCACTTGTTGAAGAAATGCAGAAATCAAATCATCTTTATATATATACTGCACAATTTTGAAATTAAACATAGTTCAATGTATATGTAAACAAAGGAAGTAAATCATTTCCTTACAGATTATGACTTAAAAGAACTCTAAATGTTGAACAAAGGAAGTATTACAATCAAAAAGTAAGTTGCTGACTCCAGCCATGTATTATTAATTATGAGTTTAATAACTCTTAAATGTCATATTCCATCTGGTTGAGAAATTAATTTTACTCTAAATTACCAACAATGTTGACAAAGATATACTTTTAAATATCAAAGCAACTAAGAATAAATGGATTCATTCTATTTTTGATTCCTTAGTTTACATATACAATGAGTTATATTTATTTAAAGTTTACAAATTAAATCTTGTTTAATTATTACAATCAAGGTGTTAAAAGTGAAACACTGTCTCCAGCCTTGTATTGTCAATTATGGGTTTAATAAGTCTTAAGTGCCATATTCCACCTGGTTGATAAATTAATTTTACTTTAAATTACAAACAATGCTGATAAAGATATGTTTGTAAACATCAGAGCAACTAAGAATAAGTGGGTTCATTTGAATTCACTTTATTTTTGATTCATTTTTTCAACATTTAGAGTGTTTTTAAGTCATAACCTGGGGAAAAGTGATTTATTCTCTTTGTTTACATATACTACATAACATAAATTAAAAATATTTTACCTCTTCTTCAACAACTGAAAAGTTGAGCACAAAAACATCAATTTGGTTCTTGCAATCACAATAAGAAAAATTGAATTGTTTAATACTTCAAAGTTCACAAGAAGGTCAAGCAGAAGGTATTTTGCAAAGCAGAGACATGATCTATGAACTTTTTTTTTCATGTGTCATGATCTATGAACTTAAGCTCCAGAGTTTGCCAATCTGAAACAAACTAGTTAGAACATTCAGCTCAGCCAAAATTGTTACAATAGTCAGATCATTTAAATAGTTGGACATCATATGATCTTCCAACCATCTGATAAAACAATTACTTGTTAATTAAATTTAGACAACTCAACTAACCATCCAGTATTGCTCAGTGAACAAATATCTGACGACCTATTCTTAGATGGTAGATAAAATGATGATAGAAAAGAGCAAACTTAATGTGTCTTTTCTTAATTTTTACTTTTTCTCCCTGAGGAACAATGAGAGAAGAGTTTCCCTTGCAGTGAACTATTGAAGTATGTTTCAATTTTATATCTTGATTTAATATTTAAAATGGTATCTATTGTCTTTTTATTCTTTTCTGCAAACAATTTTAATTTCATAAAGTGATAAAAACTTTGGAAATGCACATAGTAGTAAAACTTTTATATTTTTTTTTTAGCTTGAAGAAGTTAGATATCCACATGATAATAAATTTAAAATGTCATTATTTTGAACAATACATTATAAACTGTTTAGATAGTAACATAAAGTACAAGTATCATAACTTATAATGAAATGTAATTTAGTATTAGACCTGCTGTGATTGAAAAATCGACCTCACAAATAAATCTGTAAATAAACATATTTACAATCTTTTAAAAATAAAAAAAAAAATTTTTACCTTAATATAGGGAATGTTTTTACAAAAAATGTTGCTTTTCATGCTAATTTTAACATTTTAAACTATGTTGTGATGTAATACAATAATCCTGGCTTGATTAAGCTGGATAGAAACCTTTCATGTTAATCATATCTATGATTTTGTTGGCCCAGAAAGTGGTGTTAACATGCAGAATATAGAATGCCTTTGGGGCTTAAAAATAATATGGAACTATGTTTCAGCATCTCAAATCGTATTTAATCTAATTCATGGGGAGCTAGACCTTTCATTTTTATTGGAGGACATTAAAAAATTTTAGTCCACTACAGTGATTATCATGTTTTACATTATAGTAAATGAACTCACCAATATAAGATAAATACATGTTTATGTTTTTTAAAAAATAAAATTTTAGGTTGCTATTTGGTTTTTAAAAAAATCGATTGATTAAATTTGTCCAAAGATACTGTGCAAGCACTATTTTATGAAATAGTGAAGTTAGAAACTTTTCACCAAGCAATTATATCACAGTCACTCTAATTTCAATATACCCAAAGGAAACTTCAACTATTATGTCATTCATATGCACAAGTTTAAAAAGAAATTGATATTTTGTGTATTCTGTAAAAAATAATGCAATAAAAAAAGTAGATATATTTAATCTTTAAAAATTATTTAATGTTATACATTACACATAGGCTAAACTCTCCATCCAGTCTTGCCACTCAGTGCAAACCAGAGTAATCAGTGGACAGACCGAAGACACCAAAAGTATGGATCCTGAGCTGAATTCAGATCTATACAATTATACAAGCTAATAAGCTTGAATTGGAAAACATTTTGTATTTTTATTTTGGACTCAAAGCTTTATAGTTAGCTAATAAGGTAAAAGGTAGCTGCTGGAGGATTGCATAAGACTGTAAAATCTAAGTGCAGTGCTCTCAGATCCAATGCTCCTCACTGATTAAAAGCCACAAGCTAGACACTAGTCTGGGAATATTGGATGATTAGCTATTAGATGAGGATTTTATACACAATCCTTCTTGCATCCAATGATTGCTCTGGTTTGCACTGAGTGGTGTTACTGTATGGAGAGTTTAGCCTCTGTGTAAGCAGCTTGTGTATGCATAAAGAATGGTGATCATGTGATGTTATACATTAGTTATGTTAAATTAAATAATTTTATATTTATGATGTGGTTATCAAATTTTTGGCAAGTTTTTTTTTGTCACTTGCAATAAAATATGGACTGTTTTACATATAAATGACATCTATGGTTTGTTATGATGTGAAACTTGTTTAAATATATAAGAAAATGCCCAACAATTTTTGGGACGAAATTAATGCATGGATATCTAATGTGAGACTACTATAAATAAAAGCATCATAAGAATAAGATAAAAAAAAATCAATGTGTTTAAAACAGATTGCTCTACAGGAAAATGAAATTTAGACTCAATTTAAGAATTTTACATCACCATTTCATTAATAATTCTGAATACTTAGTATGGCCAGTTTTATTTTGTTTACTCTGTAACTGTTCTAGATTGATATAAATTTAGTAGTAATCACTCATTCAATTCATTTTTCTTCTTGTTATTCTTAGATCAAATCAATTATCTACTATGCAAGTATATGGATTTAATTTACTTCTCACAAGGAGCCATCAGGACATTTCATGCTGCGTTTAGTAAAAAAAAAAAGAAAGTTATAATTTAATTTCAAAGTATATTTTTACACCACAAATTGTTTCTATTTATTTTAAATATAATTTTTAAAAAATAATTAAGACTTTAACTATATAGAAGTTAATCATCTCTATTCACTAGCAACCTAAAACAGTGGTATAAAGTCTGCAAGGATACTCTTGCCCAACCACTAGATAGAGACTTTAAAGAAGTAAAAGTGACAGTCTTATAAGGTTAAACTAAATTAAAATTTCACAAGTGCTAATAAGAATATTAAAATAAGAAATAGATTTAAAGTGAATGATTTCTATATTTATGCTATCACTTCTAGACACTTAAAACTGGTTCAGGTAATAGTATTTGAGTTCAGAAATAAGTTGATGACTCTTATTTCCTTAAAGTCTCTAGTGACTGGGACAAGAATACCCTGAAAAATTTAACACCATTTCTTAGTGGCACTAGTAAATATGGATGATTACTTTGTCATAGTTACAATATAATTACTCCAGTTGTAACATATATCAAATAATTTGCAAAGAATTAAATAATCTATCATAAAAAAGAAACATTAATTGAAGATTCAAATATAAGTTATTTTATTTCTCAATATAAAATAAATGTACACCAATAAAACATTGCATCATCTTTACATAACTTCAGATGATATATTTCTGTTTTAATGGCATTCTTTTCCATGTTTAGAAAGTAATGATTGTTGCCAAATAATAATACTTAACAAATCCCTATACCGTGATTTCCTATTCACAATCCCCTGACTAGTTTCAAGCATATGGCTTTCATCAGTGAGGAGAGCATCTAATGCACCTTCCTTCCAGTTTCTATATCTGTGTATTATACAAAAATGGAACCTGATTAAGATCTCTTATGACTATTGAAGCATGTTGGCTTATATTGAAAACATTTATGTTTTTCAGTTTGGGTTGATATCTTGATAGTATAACATAGGGATAAATGATACAAATTAGAGTGAAGATACATTAGATCCTAAGATTCAGTTGTGTTATACCATGGTATAATGTTCTTCACTGATGAAAATAATAAGCAAAAAAAAAAAAAAAGGCTGAGGATTTTGAATAGGAAAGCACAAGGTAGACATTTATTAAGCACTTTTATCTGGAAATTATCATTACTTTTTAAAATTTACAATGAGTGGTAAAAAAAAGTTAAAATTGTATGCTAATAAAATAAATATTAAACAATATGTTACATTTATATTTTTAAATATTTATGCAAATTTTTAGCACATTAATTATTATTGAAAGCATTTTAAGCTTGATGTAATATCTTTTCAAACTGATGTCTACATATATATAAAAAACTAAACTAATGTGTTAATTTTCTATTAAAGTATTTTTAATCTTCAGTGAAAGGATGAGCAATAATATCTACTGTCTCTCTGATGAAGGATTTTATACTAAGGGAACAATCAATATGGAAAAAATTGAAGATAAGTTGTTTTTCCAGATTTATTTTTCAGTAATTTTAACTTAGGCCATTGATAGATAAATAATTTATTATTCTCACAATGTGTCTAAAATATCCTAGCTTACTTTATAATTGATGTTATTAGCCACTCCACCATTTTTATTATCCTTGTTACATTGCTGTGGATACATTTTCGAACGACCACTTTAATAGATTTATATTTTTCTGAATAATTTAGTACTCATTCTGTAAATTTCAACATCCTACAAAAATATAAAGAATATATAAACACAAAATTATGAGTGGAAATGATACATTTAAGAGATAATCTGAGCTAACTAGTGTTTGAGATTTCAACATCCAATAATAATGTCCTATAATATTACAGAAACATATAAAAGTTTATCAATGGAAGCTTTACATTCAAGTCTCATATTGAAACTATACACAGTTAATGTTTAAATAAATTATTTTAAACATTTCAAACCCTATATTAATATGTGGTTATAATAATAATAATAATAATAATAATAATAATAATAATAATAATAATAACAACAACAACAACAATAATAATAATAATAATAATAATAATAATAATAATAATAATAATAATAATAATAATAATAATAATAATAATAATAATAATAATAACAACAACAACAACAACAATAATAATAATAATAATAATAATAATAATAATAATAATAATAATAATAATAATAATTCTCCCATGTTACACCACGCAATTGAAGTAAAACTTTCTCCTACCAATTTTTCTGATCATGCAGCACAAATAATGAAACTAAATTTAGACACACACCGCAATAATTTTAACAACATACAAAAAACAATCAGAATTCTACTTCCAAATAGTACTCCAGAGGCTCTTTTCTCAGAAATGTATATAATGTTAAATAAAATAAATCAAATTGAACTGGACCAGATCTCCAAATATATAGCATATATAAATACACTCTCGTTTAACATAATTCACATTACATAAAATCTACCCCCCCCCTTCAAAATTAATCACATTAGCAGAGGAAATAAATAAAAGGATAATACTGGCAAAACTAGTCAAGAATAACCAAGCAAATATAATAAAGCTAACAAATTTATACAATGATAAACTGAAAGAATATCTAACAATAAAGAAAAAGAAAATTTGTCTCACACAACAACATACATACATGGACCCGTGGATATATTTGTTAGGCCTTAGGTTATCCATCAACAAACAAAGTCCCCATAGCTCTAGAGTGGGAAAATAGAGTGACAGCTGGTTATAATATGTTGGACCCTATATATAACTACTTCAAAAAAAAAAAGCTAACGAACCATAATCACTTCAAACCACTTGCAGATTATTTTGGAAAGACAGAAACGGAAACACCATTTGAAATAAAAGATTTTGCAATAGCTTTAAACTCAGTTCCAAGCACATGTCATCCAGAGCCACCAGGGATCCCACAATTTGTACTGTCACATCTCATCCAATTCACAAATAAATATTTATGCCAACTTGCAAATCAATTATCACAGAAACTATACAGTATACAAGGACTATATCCAATATCAATGGTTCCATTTATGAAAAAACAACAACAACAACAACAACAACAATAATAATAATAATAATAATAATAATAATAATAATAATAATAATAATAATAATAATAATAATAATTAAATTCTTTATTTATTTAATGTACATATCAACAGCATTTAGCCAATTATAGATTGCACAGTAATGTCATTATTATATACAAATCTAAATAAGCATTAAAAAAACAAAACAAAAAAATAATACCAATAAAATAGAAAAACAATAAAATGCACAAATAAATAAAAAGGCAATATATCAAATGAAATTAAGGATAATATTTTTTTATGAGGACTTTAGTGAATTGTTTAAAATCCAGATTAAAAACATCATCATTACCAAAATCTTTGTTATAAGTTCTAGGTAAACGAAATAAAGGGGAAAATCTTAATACATCAGATTTACAAATTTTCAGTTCAAAAATATTGTGAGTATGAGTATTATAATTCTGCTTCTTAATACCCAAATTAGAAAGCAAATTAGATACGGAAATATTCTGGGAAATAAATTTATGAAGAAGGTTGAGATCTCTTGTTTTTCATCTCAGCAGTAAATCAATACAGTGTTCATTATCTAAACTATTCAATTTTGCAAATTTGTCAAAAACAGACTGAATTCTTATGATATCTGTCCTGTTATGAGGATTCCATATAATTAAACCATACTCCAAGATGGGAAGAACTAAGGATATAAAATAATAATAATAATAATAATAATAATAATAATAATAATAATAATAATAATAATAATAATAATAATAATAATAATAATAATAATAATAATAATAATAATTCTACATGGTTTGGCACAGTTACTATAATGTCCGATTTGTGACTGATCTTGGCGCAGGGATTCTGGTGCTCAAACTTCTTATGAACTCAAGAGCAATAAAGCCAAATGTGTTTTTTGTATGTATAGAAAAGTATAAAAGCTTATTGGCAAAAGTTATATACTTAAAATAATTAGTTAAATTTAAAAATTCAATTTATAATTTTTAAAAAAAATTGGAAAATACCATTCACAATCTCAGAAAAAAAACATTTCAGTTGTAACTTCCTGTTTTGCATTAAAAGTTTTACAGTTAGGTTTATTTTCTCATAAAACAAAAATTTTCAACTTAATCCCAATCTATATAGTATATATTCATCAAAAACAACGAATTATATTTTACAGAAGTAAACTAAATCAACAAACTATTTTTAAAATTGATGGTTTTCAATTTCCAAATTTTTAACAAAAGGAGTAATCACTCAAGCCTAATGACTGCACTTTGATCCAATGGGAGCCTTCTTTGTTGCACGTAATCTCACTTCTTCCTTTTTGCTCTAATCCATAACTTTAATTTAGGTTAAGTTTCTACAGTCAAGTATACAGAAAACCATTAACAATTATCACAGAATAACCACAATTTAACCACTTTACCACAATTGCAGTACTCTTTTACAATGTCCCACAATGAAACATAATAAACAGAATTAAGAATGTCATTCTACCTGCTTTAAATTAACTATATTTGCATTTTCAACATCCTACAATAATAATGAAAAAATAGTCAAGCATTGGTGGTCGACAGGTCAGAACAGCAGCCTTGCACGCAGTTGTCCCGGGTTAATGGGTTCGCTTCCTAGCTAATGCTATGACACATGAAAAAAACAAAAATGAGAAAACACTGAAGTGATGGTAAGAGACTATTTTGAATGAAATTTATTTACAGGGCTGGCATATGTTATATTTATAAGTAGTAAAAAAATATAATCACAAATAAAGAATGTAACAAGGCAAATATATTTCACTAAACAAGAAGTGAAAATACTGTTATCAATAGTTTTTATTATAGGTATTTTTAAATGGAATCAAGCTAAGGATTTACATAGCTGAACATGAAATGATATCAATCAAACAAAAAATGTTACATAGAATGTGTTGCAACTTTTAATACTTTAAATATAAAGGATTAAAAATTATTCACTTTGTACAAAAATAATAGATTTTTGCTTGTTTAAAAGTAAGCGTGTGCATACATTCATAGACTAACATGAAATGATTTATAATTAAACAATATATTTCTAATTATAAGCGTATTTAATTAAATTTCATTTTACATTACTGAAACTCTAAAAATATAAATAAAAATATATTTTAATATTGAAAATCATAAAAATAGACTAATTATTGTTAATAACTTTTTAAAATATATATCTTATATGTTATAAAATATATTTTTTTTAATTTTACGTAGATAAGTTGGTGCAAAGCTTGTGTTGGAACTGTCATTCTTGAAGAATAGGAAAACATAATATAGATAATAAATGAGAGATAAAAACTTCAGTATTTTAAACTTTTAATAAGTAGTATTTTCTACTATTAGTGCTGGTAAGGTTCAACATTTGATTTAACTATTAAACTTTTATTCTAGATTAGAATCCAATGAATTGGGTTTGTTTTGTCAGAAATATACATTTACAAACAAAAAACCTTCTAAAAAATAATATTTGAACTGTTCACATATTGAAAAAAATAATAACTAACAGATTACTTAATGAGAACAAAAGACCTTTATGTCTTTCAACAATCAACAGGCAAAGTTTGTAATTCTAGAATATCAATGAAATAATTCATTGATTGGAATTTATTTTTAAAATGGGAACAAATAAATGTAAAGCTTTGATAATTCTATATAATCATGCTTTAAAACTTAAGATTACATTTGAAATTTATAGAATATGTAAAAAAATCCTTTCATGGTGTTTGGTAAAGGCACTAGTGATTAATTTCCAAAGGTGGGATCATCATACTGGCTCTGTTTTTTTGTTACTATTACCCTAGAATTTTTTTAATTTTTGTTTTTAAAAATAGAACACACTCACACCCACCCACACACATATATATATATATCATTAAAAGTCAGTCAACATGTAGACAACACCATTATCATTAACAATCAACAATTTCAAATTGTTGATTGTTAATGATATTGAGATTGTCTAAGTGTTGACTGGTTTTTAATGATTATTTACAAACTCATTTAGCCTTGAGCTTTATTACACTTACTATATCTAAAACACAAATAAAATGCCTTTTATTTAATATATATATATATATATATATATATATATATATATATATATATATATATATATATATATATATATATAAAAAAAAAAATGGTGGTTAACTATTATACACAGTCTTTCAATTCACAAAAGTACTTTTGGTTAATTACTTAACCTTCTTCAACTTCTGTTTAATTAAGAAGGCAATTTTCATAAATAAAAATAAAATATATTTAATTAATTGTCAGGCTGCTAATGTTAAAATTCATGAATCCTGCACTTTGAGTTGATGATGCTTGCTTCCATTATGTTTTTATATTAAATGGCAATTGAAGAGGGTTAAGTAATTAACCGAAAGTACTTCTGCAAATTATAAGTCTGTGTATAATAGTTAATCAATGTTATATTAGTGTTTTTATTATATATACATGAGTACATATGTATATACTTTTGTTTTTTTTAATAATTATTTTGTAATTATAGTGTAAAAATAATAATAAATCTTTCTCTTGAAGTAATCTGCAAATACTCTCAAAACTGGATTACAAACAACTAAATTAGTCATACATGTAGAAAATGGGCTAAATTGCTTTGCCTTTACCAACAGGTGGTAAGTATTGATTTTTTCAGATTACATTTTTTATATTAATATTTTAATACTATGTTAATTTTATTTTCTGGTTTCAAATGAGCATTTAAACCAGAAAAATAATATTAAAGGTTGCACAAAAGAATAATTTAACATGAATAGATTTTGGTATATCTTCTAAGCATATAACCATGTTTTCCAACAGACCTGATAAAAAATAGTTAATACTAAAATTTATTAGAACTATTTTTCCAAGTGTTCTATATTAAATATTCCATTTACAATGTCACTAGAGAAATATAACCAATGGTTAGAGAATGTTTGGCAAAATTTTAGTGATTCATTTTCTACAGTTTCAATTTATATATATATATATATATATATAAATTGATATAATGAAATAAAATGTATATAATTTATATATATATACATTTATATTTATATATATATACATTTTATTTCATTTACCCAGATTTCAAGTAATAGATATTTATTAAATTTAAAATCAATAAACTGGATCATACTGAAAGGATTTGCTTAAGTGGCCATAAGAAATTGTGTACATGAAATAAACAAAATATTTTTCTGATGTTTTTTGGCATGAAGTATTTTAAAATATATATTAAAAAATATTTTACACTTTATGAATTCATTATACACAATGTACACATTCTTGTTTAAAAAGTACAATTCCAATGTTAAGACTTTTCTTTTAAATCTCATTGTATGTCATTTTATAACAATAAATTGCATTTTATATTTTTAGGATATTTTCAAAGAATTTTTAAAACTACAATGTACATCTCTAATTTTCTTATTTAAAAGATTCTCTAGAATCAATTATCTTGTTGCTATTGTATCTTTTTTACATTTTTCATCATCTTAGGTTATCTTATTTGAGGCTGATAAATCATTGTTATTATATTTCTTAAATCATTAAAATCCCACAACCAAATTTTGATACCTACACAAGCTATTTGAAATAGCAACAACTTTTTGCAACATTGTAGCATTTATTATTTATTGGAGCTTGCACTTAGTGGCACTGGAGAAAGATGCTATTGTTTATTACTTTTATTACCAATAGTGTTGACCAGAATTTTAATATCTTTATGATTTCATCACATTTAACTTAAATATCCAGCATATAAATTTCATCTGTGATACAATTTAGCCTTAAATCTATAGAAACTATTTGTATATTGAGAAATATTCTGCCTATGTTTCATTTTCAGTTGCTCTATCAATCTAAATGAATTATTGTTCTAGGTAATATCTTATTAAAGAAAAAAGACACTCAAAGATGTTATATTGCATGGTCACAAATTACCTATTACTTACATATCTTCAATGGAATCAGTCATTGATGTACAGTTATCAGAAGTTAATACCTTAATTATAGTGTTAAAATCGAAATTTTGTGACTTGTCATATCTGAACAACAGTAATGTTAAGTGATTATTCACTTCTATGTTGCTTATTATTTTTTTTGGGTAATATTCTATGTGTGTGCATGTGCAGGTCTTTGTAATCATAAAAACAGTAAAGTTTCATTATTGATATGTAACATCTTGTTTTAATAATGTATCAAAAGCATCTGCTTTAGGTTTAAACACATATCATTGTTTTTTTGCCATATATATTTTAGTGAATTTTTTCTTCCCAAATAATCCATTTTCATCTATGTTGACAATAGCTTATTGTTATGATGTCTTGCTTTTTTTAACATTTTTTCTACATTTATCTGCTTTCTCTTTTTTTAGCATTTTTTTCTCTACTTATCAGCTTTCTTATTTATATTTGCACTTTTATTTGCAAATGTAAGCAAAATATAAATTTTTATTTATTTATTTTTTATATTGATTAAACTATTTTGCGTTTGCACTTAATAGTTACTATTAGTCCTTTATCTGTCCTTCCCCTTTTATTTTTACAGTAACATCACTTACTCTTTTTGCACTTTTTCAAGTAATTATTTTAATTTCTTCTGGTAAAACTGAATTAGCCATCTTCATAAATATTTGTAATCATTTGATAATTTTATGATGTCACATTGCATTATAAAATACACCTGGGTCTCTTTTTACGTGGATTTATTTAACACGATTTTGAAGTTATGCGATTCGTGTTTCACCGGAAGTCGAAGTCTGATAATGCGCTATTACTTTAAATAATAAATTTCGTGCACTTACATTATATTGAAAGTAATAACACATTATTGGAATTCGACTTTCATCTTAGTAATTTCAATATTTTCAGTGCTTTATAATAGTAAGATTTTATGCAATAATGAAATTAAAATCATGATTTCCACATTTTATGTATACCCACATTAAATTTTACAATATTATAATGTTAATTTGTTCAAACATTGTGCAAGTTAATTTTGCATTTTAAATCGCATTCTGTTTTTGCTTTTTAAAAAAGAACGTAATCAATTATTAATCATTTAGTGTCCACAAGTTTATTTTTAAAAGGTCAGTAATAGCAGTGGGGACAATTAAAAATTAAAATCTGATTTTTAATTGTAATTAACAATTTAAAAATTACTTATGGGCGATTTGAAATTAATGTGATGTAAAACAAAATTTGATTTTTAAACGGAATTGAAAATTAAAGACAAAAATAAAAATTTAATTTTTAGTGTTAGTTTTAATTAAATTTTTCCCAGCAGTGGTGAATAAATGTCTTTTTATTATCATAAGTCTAAGTGCATAAACAATTACTAAAATCATCGTCCTTGTCAACAGAAAAGCATTAACACAACATGAGAGTGAACTTGGCGCTAGTTGTATTTCCTCTTGTGAGAATAATTGCTGAGATATTCTTGACTTCATGTAAGGAGAAGCCAAATACATCACATCACATCACATGAGAATCTGATTTTTTACTAGTTTGCAAACGAACATCTTTTTGGGCAAATAGCGATAATAATTAAAACGTGTATAAAAAAATTTAAATTACTGTACTGTAAATTATGCATAAAAATATATTATTTTGAATAAAATTAAATATTATAGTTAAAAAAAGTTTGTCTTGCATCATTTTTTTTCAAATTTGAAATTTTTTATTAGTCATATTTTATTTCCTTATTATTTTTTTTTTGCGCGAATATTAAAGTAATTTTACGTTGGTGCTTTGCTTTTACACGAATTTTGAAAAATCACAGACCGCATCCCCCCTTTTTCAATGTAAGTTACATCTATTTTTGCACAATTTCGTCTGCGCGTGTTTTCTGAGGAACCTATCTATCTCGTAAAACGAGACCCAGGTGTATTGAATATCAATTTCAAATAATTATATTTTTTTGTAAATAAATAATTTGGCATCTTGTATAATTGTAATGTTGTGGAAGGAAATTAGTCTTCACATATGTTATCAGATGGTTGTTCAATTTAAGTGCACTGACCCATCAATAAGCGTTTTAAAAGCATATTGTAACATTTAAATTTAGAGTTTATTGATGGGTGAGTGCACATAAATTTAACATCTATCTAAAAGCACATGTGTGAAGATTAATTTCCTCCCACAAGGTTACAATTATACTTTCTATTTTAAGTTATATACTCACATATATTTATGTGTCATACAGAAAAGAAAATTTTTGTAGTACTAGTAGTAATATTTAGCTGAATGTGCTTTTGGTACTATCTGCCAGAATCACGTTATTAAGCTTTCAGTATTGTATACAATATTCAGGTGAGTAGACGCATAATGATATAGTTGCCACAGTTCTGGTGCATAGCCTCAAAAGAACACTCCACTAAATATTACTATTGTTATAGATTTTTTTCTCTGTATGACACATAGATAGCTATACATGTGTGTAATTTATGTTACAGGTAGAGTTTTGGATTTATTTCTTTTTTATTTTACAATTGAAATAGATGCATCTTGAAACAATTTAAACATGTATATATATTTCTCATTACTAAATTATTTAATATTATTTTAATCATGTGTTTATATACTTTATACTTGATCCAGCACTGTTTTGACAACAATTTTTAATTATTCCTGTAAATAAAATTATATTTATTTTAAAAACATTAATATAAGACTTTCACTTGTTTAATATCTTATATAAAGATAGTGCATTGGTCAGTAGTATTTATTTATTTATTTCCAAATCAATCATCATTAATTGTTTTAGTATATTTAGTAAGCTTATAATTTATGGGATTTATTGCAATTGGTGCTAAAAATAATTTACAGAGTTACTTCAAATGTGGCATTCATATTGCTAAAACTTATTTAGTTTTTTAAAGTCTAAACAAAACTAAACTAAAAATATTCAAATTTCAATTCATAGTTGAAAATATTTGAAAAGGACAAAAAACACATTGGAAAAGATATAACAATATAGACAAATTAAGACAGATCATTTATTTTTATATATTAGTACAAGGAGTGAGATAAATATGTAGAGAAAATGCTGAACATACTTATGAAAAGTGAGAAAAAAGAATAAATGAGTTGACTAGAAAAAAAAAATTAGAATAATAGAAAATGAAAATAAATAAGAATAGTATATACTATATAAAAATAAAAGTTATATAAAATGACATATGATAACACTTAATGTAGTTTGTTGTTATTTGGAGTAAGGATGGGAGCTTTAGATACTAAGAAAATAAGGCAAAAGTGGAACAAGGATATAGTTTGTAGATAAAAAAAACATTGAAATTTTACTTTTGGAATATAGAAGATTAAAAGAGAATCAGAGTAAATTATATGAAGTGTGGTAGAAATTTAATAGTAAAGAGAGTTGAAAAAGTAAACTTTATGAACTTTTTTGTTTATGTTTTTATAATGAAATAAAAAAATAAAAAAAAATAAAATAGTGGAAAAGTAAAGGTAAAAGGGAAAGGTAGAACAATAGATTGAGATCTGAAGTCGAAACTCTCATTATATTAATAAAAATTATTTGCTTAAAGATGTAAGAAGACTGTGATTATTTAATAAGATATATTGTTGCACAATGAAATGAAGACAGAATAACAAAACCATTAAAACCACATTTGTTAAAATGAAATAAGAGAAAAGAAAGAAATGAATTAGGGCTAGAAAAATAATTGTGTAATAAAAAGTAATGAGTCGTTGAGCTTAATGGGTGTATAAAAAAACTTGATCAGAAAGAATGTTTTAATTTTAGCTAACAGTATTTCTTATCATCCTGCTGATCTATTAGTAACTTCTGACTCTATATAAGAAGAAATCATGTTTTAACATGTCATATTACAACACGGATAAACAAAATGGAGATTTTGTATGGGTTTTTCTATACAAAGATTGATATGAATAAGTTATGAAAATATTCTTATCTGTAGTTATAAAATTTGGGGTGGAGAATAAATGTACTGAAGAAGGCTGCTGAATAATTGGAATTATTGGTTATTTTTGAAAGTGTGGATTAATAAAATATGTTATTTACATTCATTAAAGTGCATAGAAAAGTTTGTTCATATTTTCTGATTATATTAGAGTAATTAATTTATAATAATAGCAATGAAAAAGGTGTTTATTATTTAAAACTTGAAAAGAGAAGTGACAATAAAAAATATATATTTACAAATGAAATAATTTGAAGATCCATTTTATAAATAATGCAAAGAAAATGTTGAAAATATGAGGGGGAGGACAAATCTTATGGGGGGAAATAAGTATAATTTACTGTAATTAAATAAGGCAAAACTCTCCACACACTAGTGCTACCCTGTGCCTGTATGGAGAGTTTTGCCTTGTTTAATAACAATTATGCGCTAGTATAAGAGATAGTGATCATGTGATGTTTAGTGGTTTAACTGTAATTAAACATAAAAAATATAGGATTTTGGGCTTTTATGTTGAATTAGAAATGATAAGGATAAATTTAAATCTAACATTATTCGATGGTCAGAGATAATGAGGTGGAAATGAAATACAAAACAGAGTTAAAATTGTAAAGGTTATGTAAAAACTAATAAATTAGAAATATTTATTTGGACACATTGACTAAGAAGATATTTCAGATTTTGATAAAGAAAAGGATATGTTTCACCACATGATGTCTTTGCAAAAAGTACACAAATTACCATATCACTTGAGATATTTTAAGTATTGCAATAAGTTGCTGGTTTAGCACAATATTCAAAATTTTGACATTGAATTGTAAGAGGGGGTATCAACCTTTTTTTTAAAAATTCTTCTTAATGTTTATAGATGTTGTTATAGCAAAAGGAATAGAGTAAGTATATAACAAAATATAGGAATCATAATATATATTTTTAGTTTCTTCATCGTTTATTTCTTTGCAATATAAATAAAGCATTTGCGAAATCTACACAAATTTATATTCAAAGTTGATCAAAAAATTATTTAACAAAATGAAAATATTACAAACAGATTAATTGGCGTTTAAAATTGAAAAGAATATAATTAATTCTTTATATTTTCAAATCGATCTGTTTTTGTTTTTAAAAAAATTAAATGAAAATAATTTAGTTTATAATTTATAATTATTCACAACTTTTCTTCAAAAGAAATTTGATTAATTAGTTTATCTAATTTTCTGAATTCAATTTACTTTAATGAATTTTCTTTGAAAAAATATTGATTACATTAAAATCCTACTGGCAGCTTTTATGATTATATAAATATATAAATCTAGAGTTGAAAGGCCTCATTGGGCAAAGTAGACAATGGGACTGCTATATCCATGACATGGGTTTGAATTCTTATAAAATAAAATTTAAAAAATAATTAAGGTATTTTTTTTTTACATTTTTAGATAACTTGATTATGTATAAGTCAACTGACAATCCAATATTGGTCAGTAAATGGATATCTAGGTATTCTTAGCTGCAAGATAGGACGAGAATGGAAAACTAATGAAAATCGTACCAGTCGTTATTTGAAAAGTCTTGAGACGGATGTCTTCTCCTTCAATGATCGTCTGTGAGGAGCATTGGAAAGATTCTACCCCTATGTTGAGCTATTTAAAGGCTGTTGATATTTTACCAGCTTGTAAGTATTTTTAATTTGTTTGATTCATAGTGTTAAGTTCTCATTATTACTTCTCTGGTTAAAAAAAAACATATCTAAATAAAGTTTCATAGTAGAAAAAATCGTTGAACAAATTTTAAACAGATTTAAAAAGTATATACTATTTGTGACTATAAAATATAATGTGGACCAAAAGGGTCTTACATTGTTATAGTTCGTTCCTCCAACTATCATGCCCATATTCTGAGTTTCAAATCTGGATTAAATTAACTTGATATTTTCTTATGAACCAAAGATCCCATCACCCTAATTGATCATACTTCAATTCTTAGTAAGAGAGTAAAAGTTTTGCATTAATAGGTGTAATCATATGAATGTAAATATTTTGATTACTAAATAAGTCATATTTATAATATTATCTCTACAATAGTAATGAAATGTTATAAACAGTTATATGCAGTCCATATATGTATTATCATTACTTCCATTAATATTAACATTTATAAATGTTTTATATGCTTTCACAACTTTTTATATATTAAAATAATGACAAAATCAAGTGTTTTAAACTTTTTCTTTAAAATGGTTAAATGTTAATATTTGCTTCTATTATTTAAACGTTCAACTATATTTTTTATGGCTTTAAACTTCTGTTTTACACACACACACACATATATATATATATATAATGATTTTAAGAGCATGTAAATGATTTTTTAGTTACCAAAGATGTAATGTTAAGAATATAAATCTATTTAATGAGATGAAACATTTTTATCTCACAAAATAGTTCAACAATGATGTAATAAATGATGGACATTATTTGCATGATTATTTAAAAATGATTTGTTATAAATCTGGCTTGTAAATTATCTCAGCAACATATTTGAACTTATTTGTTCCTAAAACATATATATACATTAAAATCATTACCGTCTAATAGTATATATATATATGAAAAACAAAACAAGACCTCCAAACAAGTGTATTTGTTTACATAAACGTCAGAGTTAATATTCACTGTCTTTTTCATTTTGCTCCACCCTCAGATCAGCTGATTTCAAGCTGATTTGCTCTCATCAGTGAAGGGATAGGAGTTTAGAAACTAGACCTAAATATTAACTCCAAGAGTTTATGCAAAACGTTTCTATCAGTTTGCAAGCATGAATTTTTTAGACACCTAAATGTCTTCAAACTCAGCCTATCAAACTAGATAGCGATGTGAGTCTGATATCAGTTCAGTTTCTCCACATAATCAAAGCTTCTGCAATCTATATCATTGCAAGAAAACTTTAAAGGTACATTTATGAAAAACAAAACAAGTTTTATATACGTAAAAACCTGCTATCGCTTGTATTAATGATCAATAGATGGAGCTTTACAAAGACCTCCAAACAAGCGTATTTGTTTACATAAACGTCAGAGTCAATATTCACTGTCTCTTTCATTTTGCTCCACCCTCAGATCAGCTGATTTCAAGCTGATTTGCTCTCATCAGTGAAGGGATAGGAGTTTAGAAACTAGACCTAAATATTAACTATATATATATAAAGACTGGTTTATTTTTTAGCATATGGTCTCAGCACATTAAAATTCAACACCAACAGTTCTTAAACAATCAAAACCCAAATCCTACAAGTTATGTATAGCAAAAAGGCCAAGAGGGGCATGATAAACTGGACATTCCTTGTAAATATATACCACAGTTTGTGGTCTTGCACACTCAAAGTTTGGACAGTCTATAAATCCACATTTGTGCAACATATAACAACATCCATCCTAGCCTGTTCTGACCGTTAATCTTCAACCAGAGTTTTTTTGAAATAAAGCTCATACTTGGAAAGCAGAATCAGTTATTAAAAAAATTATTTATATTAGAGTTAGTCCACATGTTGTTAATATCCTAATATCACGTATAGCTGTGTTTGTTATTACAAGATTCTGAACAAAATTGTCTTCAGTGTTTTTTATAAAAGAAAAGTGAAATACAACAATAAATCAGAATTAATCATTTAAACAGACATCCACTCTTGCTTTATTGTGTAGCTTATAGCAACAAAATATTTATTTGACCGCTATTGGATGCTTAGTTTTACTAGCTAGGGAAAAAACTAGGTGAAAAAAAATCTTAAATTCAAGTCATAAACATGATAGGCAGATGTTCAACCATCATTCTAAGTCACTGTGTATGTTTAATAAATATTTTTAAGACTGTGTAATATTTTGTAATAAATAAAATTCTAAGGGAATGATAAGAATTGTTGATGTTTTAATAAACAAATTATATATATATGTATATATACAACAAAAAATGAAAATAAATATCTATAAATTAATACTACTAATTGCAGTGAGCTGATTTATTCTCAAAATCCAAAAATTTACAAATCCAAAATGTCCTGGAACCAGAAATACATTATTAATGGACTATCACTTGTATTAATTTTATATAAGTTCAAATAAATTAGTAAGACCTATCCAAATTGAAAAATGTTATATTTTAGTTATTGAATTGCTTTATTTTTCAAGAGATGCAATATAAATAGTGGAACTGTATGGAGTGGTAATCCACACACATCACATCATATCATTGACTATCTCAACAATTAGGCAGTTTCCCTATAATCTCAAATATCTTAATTTTTAGCCCCATTAATTTAAAGTGTGAATGTGTAATTACCTTATCATGGTATCATACTTCACAAAAATTCTTATATAATTGCTGGATGTCATTTGATTATAAAAATTGTTGCTTAGCCTGTTTCTCTCATTAGAGAGACATATTGATGTCATCTACAAATTTGTCTGTTTGATTAATTTATTTTTCTATTTTTACATAAATAAAAAGACTAGCCACACCTAAACTAATATGATAATATATTATCCAAAAGATCATAAGAGTTCAAGCATTGGTGACATAATAGATTTGAACTGCATTACATGAACCATGAGTTCCGAAGTTTATCCTTGTTCTAAGTTAAGATAATTTACTAAATATTTCCAAATCTCTTTTGCATTCTATTATAGTCTAGTTTATACAAATATCATACCATCTTGTGTGTCTGTGTGTTGTTACAAGATTTATAAAACAATCTTTAAATATTGCACTGTTGAATAAAGATGCCTTTACTGTTTATTTTATAAAATAAATGTGTAATAACACAATAAATCAGAATTAATGATTTGAACTGATATCCACTGCTGTTTTACGCTCTAGCTTATAGTAACAAGACACTCATTTATTGAACCTTCATCAGATGGTTTGTTTTACTAGCTATGGATAAACACTTTAAAAAACATCTAAATCCAGTTCATAGACATGGTAGGCAGATGTCCTACCATAGCAGTAAGTTACTATGTGTAAGTTTAATAAATATATTTAAGATTATAAAATTATAATTTTTAAATTAAAATATTGCCTCACACTTTCAATTTTAAACAAATCAATACACATAAGCAAGCATAATCAAGCAGTTAATCAAAACACTGATAATATACACTCAACAGCACGTTAATGCAATTAGCTAACAGTTCTTTCAAAATAATTGATTTCTGAATTCATCTTCATTTATTATCTCATGAGTGAAGTGAAGTGCCATCTATGGATTCAAGGAAAGCATTATTTCCTTTTATTTCTCAGCTTTCTTCCATAAAAATTGTAAAATCATCTGTTTATTGATTTAGCTGGTAATTTAATATTACAAAACAACTGTTTCCAAAATGCTGGGCTTTGACATTTTCTCATGCAGTTACATTTTTATCTTGAGGAAGGAATTAATTAAATGGTATCCATATAATATTAAACAGTTTTCTCATTGCTAGCCACCATAGTGTGATAGCAGTGCAAATATATTGGTAATGATTTTTATTTGTCATGGAAGTAATCACTAAATTGCATTTATAAATTAATATACTCTAAAATTGTAGCAAAAGATGGCATGATATTAGTTGAAAGAGAAATGGCATCATGGACTGAGTGGAAGAGTTCTATAAAATTTATATGGTTATACAAAGCAAGGAAATAAAGTATCCCCTATGAATACTACATCTTCTGAATTAACAAATATTTTAAATAAAGAGATGAGAATTGTAATTAAATCTATAAAGAAGAGGTGACCTGCAGGACCTCTAGGAAATGATGGAACTATTACTGATATTTAAGTAAAAAAGGAGGAAATAGAAAAACTGTTGGTCATTCTATACAAATGTTGTATGAGATGATTAGAAGAATAGTTAAAAAAAAATGATAGCAGAAATTACTATGCATAGTAAAATACCATAATCATTGCCTTATTGTATTCATTTTTAAGTAAAATATGTTTTCATTTGGGAATATTACATTGAACTAATATTTTTTAAAATACATTTTACTTTTTAGTTTTGCCATCAAATAATCAGAAAAATATAAAATAAAAGCTACATTTCATTGAAAGTGAAACAGTCTAGTTTAATTGTAGTTTCAAAATAACATATCAGGATTGTGGAAATGGATAATCAGTTTTAATTTAGATTTATGAGTAAAGTTATATTATGCAGCACAATAATAATGATGATGATGAAATAATAATATTAATAATACATTTTAAATTTTAAAACTACAAATAAGCAGATAATTATTATAAATTGGTAGCTTAATGTTTTTAAATAATGATAAAAATATATTCCTTGTAACAATTGCTTTCATAGCAAAAATATTAATTTAGTGAAAAAATATGTAAATAAAATGTTTTTGTAGTAATACTTTTATGTAAACAGTAATAGCCAACTACAAAGTAAAAAAAAAAATGTAATCTGACTAAAATATAGAAAAAAACTGAATCTCAGTTAATTTGCCATTAAAACGGGCAAAACTCTCCATACAGTAGTGCCACTCAGTGCAAGGCAGATTAATCAATGGATGCCAGAAGGCTTGTGCATGAAATCCCTATCTAGTACCTACTCATACAGTATCTTCAGACTAGTTTCTAGCTTGTGATTTTTGTCAGTGAGGAGTTTTGAATCTGAGAGCACAATAAATAAGCACAAGCATAAAAAATGGTGATCATGTGATGTCAAGAAATTGTGATCATGTGATGTTTAGTGGTTTAATTTGCCATTATTGAAAAATATCAGAGATCTTAAGAATCTAGATTTGTTATAAAGCAATTGGAAATTGTAGAAATATTGTTGTTACAAAAAGACATTTGAGGGTCAAATAAATCATAATAATCAAAAAGGCCTCAAATGCTCTTATGAAATGACAATATTTCTGCAATTTCCAGTTATTTTATAACAAGTTTAGATTCATAAGATCTCTGCTATTTTCTATGTATGGAAAATTAACTGAGATTCAGTTTTTTCTACTTTTTATTTGGATTACATGGCTATTTTTCTAGTTTTTATTTGACTAAAACTGATAACATAAAAACATAATTTAAAAAAAAAAAACTTTTTTTTTTTACATATTCTATTTTTTACTGTTTAGCTATAAACAAAGAAAAATCTGACAAAATGGCTCTGGTTGAGGTTTTTTTAGTTTTAACTATTTCTTTTTTCCACACAACATGTAGTTGTTGTATCAATTGGTCTTTTTCATGTCATATTATTGAATCATAATTTTTGTCAAAGTAAAAGACTCCAGCTGATTTTCTTTTTAGTTTTAATTATTTTTTTAGTTTTAATTTTCATATAATTTTAGTTGATGTCTTAATCAGTCTTTGTCACACATTATTAAATCACAATTTTTGTTAGGTATAAAGCTTTGGCTGAAATTTATGTTTAGTTTTTGACTTTTGCTCTGGCTAAAAATAGTTTTTTAATTTTAACCATAAAAATCTTGATTTTTAATTTTTAAAACTAAAAAAAAAATCTCATTTGTAGTCTTTTAGTCTGACAAAAATCAATTAAAAATCTCAGCTGGAGTAAAATTTAAAAATCTGGACATATAAACAGACACAGGCGGGGCAAGTTAATATAAAAGCATATAAAAAAGTAAAAAAGGTGTTTGACACAGACGGGGCAAGTTAATATAAAAACATATAGTTACAACTATTACTTACAAAACTATTTCAATCTTTTTAAAGAATTTTATTTTTACTTTAAAAATTTAAAAAAATCTTTAGGTGAATATGTGACTGGTTGTTTTTTTTTTCTAAAATATGTAATATTAATTAAATCTATTAATAATATGTAACAAAGGAGGAAAATCAAAATTGTACATTACAAAAAAAAAAAAACACTCTTCCCATAATATACTATTTCAATGCTTTATTAAATATTTGTCAGTTTCTACTGAATAGCTAGCTAACTTCTTTACATATTTGAAATATCATTTATATTCTAAAATATTCAGTTTAACTTTCTTTAAAAAAACAATATTATTATTTCATTACTTTTTTATATAATTATCTCTTTTATCAACCATTAAATTTAGAACTTTCTATAGGACTAAGTACATTTTGTAATGGAGTAACTCAAAATTTTGACTAAAGAACTTTTAATCCTGAGCACTGTATAATTCATTTAAATGTTTTTTGTTTTTTTCTAAAACAAAATGTGTTTATTAAGCCATATCTGATAATATAATTGAATATACATAAACACATATAAATTGACATATATCTAATCTTTTTTTTTCCATATTGAATGTGTGATGTGGAGGTATTGATTAATTTAGTAATTTAATAATGATTATTATTATTCTAAACGTTTAGTATATCAACTATTTAATGTTCAAATCACACTTCCAAACGTTATGTAATTTCAGCAAAGCCCTCTGAGAATAAATATAGTCTGGACTTGAAACAGCCAATTCAAAAGGGGATTTGGCTGTTTAAAGTTCATACTTTGTATTTATTCACAAAAGGTGTTTCTGAAATTATATACCATTTGTGAGGATGATTTGAACATTTAATGTTTAAATTTTTATTAGCGACATGCACTTGGATAAACTATTAAATATAATCCAACAAAACATCGTGACTCCAACTTACAGAATATTTAATAAAATTCTCTTTATCTTCTTCCAGATGTGCCATAGAATTGAAAGTATATGAAGGTATACTGAATAATATTGTACAATAACATTAATCAGAAATAAGACAGAAAACAAATATAAGTAATAAGTAATGCATATGTAGAAATAATAATCAACAATCATCTTCTGTGACTGAATTTAAAAGAAGCATATTGTAAAAACATAGATTAATCAACATTAAGTTAATACCAATCATGAGGCATTATATTATAAAAGTGCAATCATTTCTAATTCTATGCACATGCATAAATGCTAAAATAATTGTAAAGTTAGTCATCAATCAAAAAATTGATGGGATCATTATATCAATACTGATTTCCATCAATGTTCCAGGCCATTTAGCATGTGTAAATTAACCATAAAAAAGGAGTAATTTCTATCCTAAAATATATTAATAAAGTGTATGGATCATAGGGCTACCACTATTACCCAAGAAACATTTGAATAGAGATAAAGAAGAACTATTATTTTAATGTTAAATAAACTAGGTTTGAATTTTAATACATGGTGATTTATACATTCCTTCCTCATTGATATTTAATCCCATATTTTAATTTCTCTTTCACTTTATTATATGTAATTATTATTCTTAATATATATCATACACTCACTCTAATTTATTTTAATCATCATTTCAATATATATATATATATATATATATATATCAATATATATATATATATATATATATATATATATATTGATTTACAAGTATCAAATATTTTGCACTTACAACTTTGAACCCTCCACTTCGAATAAATACATTAATAATTATTAGTTATCATTCATTAATCTGGAGATTACCATCTCATTCCTAGTTGAGACATAAACTTTAAATCATTTTTTTATTTATTAAGGAAATATTTATTGGAATACAGATTCTACAGATTACATTAGATTACAGCTCTATTCATTTACATTCATTTTAGTCTTTGTTTACATTGCTTGAATTCAACTTAAATTTGCGTTTCTGTTTTATCTTGTGTAGATTTATGTCACATCTTGGTCTTTGGTTACACTGTGTCAAATCAAGCAGCCAGTTTTCATTTGGTGGCAGGTTTTATCTGTTTTGTGTTATCTTTGTCCTTTCCCCTTTTCATCAGTCTTCCTGTCATCACTTTCTCTATCTTCATACCTTATTCTTTCTTGTCTCTTATAGTTTCAGTTGACAGATCATTTTATAACTTAGATGTCAGTTTAAGAGGTTTGATTGTCGGCTCACCCAGAGAGATCTGTTCCCACGTGTCTGCATACAGTCTGTGGGATGTTATAAGATAGTCTCTAGTTTTCTGACCACAAAGGTGTTTCTTGAAGACTTGCCATGGATTTGCTGAGTTGTCTCGAAAAGTATTGTGACACCTGGTCAGCCACTTTGCAAAGAGAATCATGGTTGCCATTCGGATTATAGCACATTCTCCAGTTCTCAGTGCCCCACTGATGTCCAGTGTCTGAGAACTCCCAACCAAATACTAGATATCAATCTCATCTCCATGTCTCTGAATTTTGAGCAACGAGAGATAAGATGATCAATATCCTTCTCCTCCTGGTTGCATAATGGGCAAATGGGAGAAATGCTCTTAAATTCCCTATGATCTACTAAGAATTGATTTGTCGGAAGAGTGTCCAGACTGAATTTGATAATAAAATTTACTAGCCTGACATCCAATGACCAATGTTTGGACTTTTTTATCAATGATTTTAAGGTTGATTCTAGCCTGACTGGGTTACTCTGAAAAGATTATTATATCCGTTTTAAATTAAAGCCAGATAATCTCTAGTCTAATCAAAATTAATAATAATAATCAATGTATTTGTCTGATGTGGTTAGTGACAAAGTTGTGGATGCAGAAAATACTGCAAATAATATTGTAAAAAGATATTGAACAAATGATGCCATGTGAGAAGTTGACTGGGCCAACTAAAGAATGCTCAATCCATATGAAATGCATATTTAGGGTCAATTTTCCTTTTTCAGATGGTATAATCTATATATTACAAGAATGTATGGTAAGATGGAAGTTTTGTTTATATCTAAACTACTGCTCATATTTATATAATTTGGCTAATACTATACTAGTAATTGTGATTAAAATAAATATACATCAATAAAGACACAAAGTTATACAATTTTCTTCACAACCATGTTTCATTAACTAAGATAAATATACACTGCTAATAAAAAAACATACACTTGTAAACATTCTCAGTAAAATTAATGCCAATCACGTTTAACATTAAAAAAAGTTTTCGTAAAATTAATAGCCTCGGATTTATATGATTAATAGTAATAGTATTTATGATCCTTCTTTTTATTTCATTTGATTGAAGAAAGTCAACCTTTGCGTTACTAAATATAATACTAGACATAAAACATTGTTTGTCGTTTTGACATGCAATGAAATAAAAGTAAGGGTCAAAAAAAGATTCCTTTGACTAATCATTTTGGATCTTAGTCTACGAATCTTATGAGAACTTTTTTCAAAGTTAAGAGGGATTGGAATTCGAATTGCATTGTGGGTAATTATATGTATGTATTTATATGTACGCAATGCAATGACTAGAAAATGAGATCATGATTCTTAAAAAAAAATTATAATTGTACTGTTGACAGCGTTGCTACATGTTTTTTTTATTATTATTTTGATATATATATACACACACACACGCATATGTATAATCGAAGGAAAATGTGTGTAAAAAATTCAGCATCACAGAAATGAATGAATAATTAAAGATGTAGATGTTATGTTATTAATAAATAAAATGGATACATTGAAAAAATGATATAAATATAAAAATGATTTGTAGACTATAAATAATAATGTCTGTATTTGTTAACTAAACAAAAAGCCAAATACGTAAGAAATAACTTACATAATGTTGAAATTTGCAAAGCTTCGCATGAAATGAAAAATAGCAATGTTTAAAAAATAGTGATACTCTATTTTTATTGTTACTATTAATAGTATTATTGGTGGTAGTGGTGGTATTATTATTATTATTGTCGGCGTTATTATTGTCATTGTTGTTATTATTGTTGTTGTTGTTATTATTATTGCTGTTGTTGATGATGAATTGTAATATATGTTAAATGTGCTAAGATGCTGCAATAGAGGAGCTGATCAAAATTATATTATTATTATTATTATTATTATTATTATTATTATTATTATTATTATCATCATCATTACCTAAAAATTTATAATAAGAATTAAACAATCATCTAATCATAGACATTCAATATAAGTAAGATACACATTATATTATTATATTTTGTACTAAGTTTGACTCTGTATATACATATTACTTTGATTTGTTGTATAAATGTAACATTGATATCACATACTTTCTTGCTCTCTCTTTCTCTCTCTCTCTCTCTCTCTCTCTCTCTCTCTCTCTCTCTCTCTCTCTCTCTCTCTCTCTCTCTCTCTCTCTCTCTCTCTCTCTCTCTCTCTCTCTCTCTCTCTCTCTCTCTGTTCAAACATATTATTTACCTTTGTATCCATGATTTTTTTTTTCTTTTGATCATGAAAGTTTTGTTAAAAGTAACTTGAGGTCTAAACTATTCTTGATTATTATATAAAAGTACCAAATTAATATATAAAATTATTCTGCTCTGTAAATGCTGTCTTCAGTTTCTATAATCAGGATGTGATTTGATTTTTCTTTGCTGTATATTAATCTAGTGAAAACTATAACAAAATAAAGTAAAACTGAAACATTTGAACACACATACGTCAAAAGATAAATAATCACCAGTAAACGTATTTCATGCTAAACTAGCAATCATCAATTGATAATCTGGACCAACTGATGATTGCTGGTTTAGCATGAAATACGTATATTGGTTATTATTTATCTTTTTGACATATATGTGTTCAAGTGTATCAGTGATATGAGATAGAGTGGTGAGTGGTAGGTCGTCTGTGTTCACATAACCTACATATATTGATACAGGTATATAACAAGCCTTTATTTCAATTGAAACTGAAAATAACTTTGATAATTTTATTAAATTGTGACACAATATAAGAATTAATAATATTGAAGCTTAAATGGTTTTCTGCCCTAACAACAGTTTTTCCCCCTATTTTTTTTTATTAAATTTTGATATGATTTTTTTAGTTTTTATTATTTTTACTATTAATATTAACACTGTTAATTTATAAACGTCTATTGTCCAAACAAAATTATAAAATGTTTTTATTTTTTTTATTTTAACTACTGCAATATAAGCATTTTATGCTAACATAAATATAAATATATTTTGTATTTTAAGTGTTCCAATGTTATTAATAAAATAAATATATAGTTTATAAAAAAGCATTCCAATAAATATAAAATATAGATAGGAACTAACAGATCATATGAAAAATTCTTATATGAAAAACAGTACGGTAAAGTTTAGTAAATATTGATGACCAAATCATTTCTTTCTTTTTTTTTTTCATGTGGCAAAGTATCGGCCGGGAAGCAACCCGGGGCAACTACTTCTAAGGCAGCTGTGCTGACCACTCGGCCACCAACGCTTGCTTATTAGCTACAAAAGGAAATCTCTTTTGATAGTCATTATGTATAGTAACAACTTAATACATTAATAATTTGTAAAAATGAAATTACTTGCAATTCAAATCGTTGATATTGAATTTATTATTGTATTTAACATCTAGTAGTTAGCATGTAGCCTTGATTAGAAAATAAATAACAATATGAACGTTGCCGTGTATGAGATTTTTGGACTTTATATGTGAGATTTTACCGTGATCTTTTTTACATGAGACTTTTTATGTGATCCAATAGTAAATTTCAGTTATATTGCATCTGAGTAAATTTATTTCGTTTATAAATAGCAATATTGACGATAATTTTAATTTTAATCAGAGTTTAGATTCGTAAAAAAAAAAAGCTAAAAATTCATAAGTTCAAATAAAGCTCTGTAATCAGGATTTTGGATTAAGGGTAGCCTATTGTATTAACATACTCAGATTGCAGAGGGTTTATCTTTTTTAACACCTTACTTAGTTGTAAACAGGTAAAGACCTTTTTTCTCATGTGTCATAGGATCAGCCGGGAAGCGAACCCGCTAACCCGGGACAACTGCTTGTAAAGCAGCTGTCGCTGACCTCTCGACCACCCTGCTTGACAATGACCTTTTATGTCTTAAAAATTTGTTCTTAGTAATGGTAGCCTCTAACTTAATGGTTTTCGAATCATTTCTCAAATAATAATGTAAATTAAAACCTGGTCAACTGGCTGCACCTATTATATGCAGCCAATGACATGAATGCTCGAACATCACATGACCCATCAAGAAACTAAGCTCGAATATTATTATAATAGTCTTTAGAATTAGGGTACAAATTTTAATGTGCCCTTTAAAAAAAAAATTAAATCACTTATTAACATGTAAAACAAAATTAGCCGTGCGTAATTTTGTGTAGTGGTTGATTGAGTATCTGATTCTGGAGGGTTCGATTCCAGCGCCTGTTTTTTCGACTCTGGAACTTTTTATGAACTTTCGAGCAATAAAGCAATTGGATTTTCTGCGGATAATTTAAAAATAAAAAATTAGCAATCTTTTTTTTCCAAAAAATGACTCGTAGTTAATTTTGTTCACTTCTTCATGTTTAATTTGCTTCATAAAAGGTCGTTTTTTTAATACATTAAACGAGTTAAAAGATTCATTGATTAATACTAAAAGGGGAGGGAGAGAATCTTTATAAAAATATTTTGCCTAATTATTGACTATTTAATTAAATCTTTTGCTCTGTTAATTATTACAGTTTAATGAGTGAGCAAGTACCACGAAGAAGCTTAATAAATTAATACAATGAAGATGAGTGAGACAGATATGTTAATTGAGTTTAGATTGCTTTTTCAATATTCAAAAGATCACACAAATTAGAATTAAAGTTGCGCTGTGAAATTAAAATTTTGTTAATGACGTAAGAAGTATTAACTTAAAATAATTGACTACATTTGAGTATGTGTTATAGGTGTGTGTGTTTGCGTGCAAGAGATACATACATAATGACGACAATGATGTAAAGTTACTGATATTTTTTTTAATTCTATAAAATTCTTTATGCTTGACACACACATATGCGAGCATAACAATTATAGTCGAATGATTAATTGCTTAGACGGTCACGTGATATAGTTCAGCAAAAGGTTAGAACGACTGACTTCAGTGCTAAGGTTTACTGGTTTAAGCGCAGTTACTTCTGCTGTGCATGTCATGTGACTTATTAAATGACTAATCATTCACGTATATTTTATTTTGATTTTACGTTTAATATTTAATGCATTCAGCCATCCTCTTACTTATAAATATCTGTAAAGTAAATTGGCCTTCTAAATATTCCAAAAGCCTTAGAAATCTTTAAAAGGAATAGTGACAGAGAAAACAACACTTATTGGCTGCAGAACTTTTAGGTAGTAAAACTTGTTTAGCTTAGATCAGGGGTGGGAAAACTTAAAACTAGGATGATTGACTTTTATATTTATTATCTATCGGCGATTGACTTTTTTATGCCTCGCCAAAACGTAAGTCATAACAACATATCATACGTCAGTTACAATTTTAGATTGTTGCATAGGTTGTTGAAATAAAAGTTGGGCACACAATTGGGCTTTTAATTCTTTTAACTGTCGTTTTCTTAACTCACTGTTTGCAGGGTAGTCGTTTTGATACTTTTTGTGCAAGCTAAAAAAATGCCTCGCCAAATTTCCTTTCTTCGATACGGCTAGAGTAGTACGACATATCAGATAAAAACATTTGTTTCTATATAAAGTAAAAAAAATATAGATCCTTCCAATCATTACGAAAATGTTAAGTTTTTTTGTTTTTTAGCAAACATATTTTATCTAAAATTAAGGAACTAAAAACTTTTTAAAATAAAATTTTGTATTATATAACAAATTCACCTTCAAAATAAAAAGCGTAGTATGTTTTAATGCAAATTTCTTAGTTGCTATTTTTTTTAGAATAAGAGCAAAACAAAATACATAAAAACACATATAGATACTACATTGTACTGCCGCTCTATCCCTATCACCGTTCGACTCAGTTATAAAATTTATAAATATAAATGCAAAAATAAAAAGATTTGGAATTCAGGCTACAGTAATCTTATGGCAGAAACACCTACGATCGATTGTCAAGCTGTGCGTGATCAACCGGTCGGTCTCAACCGACCATTTGGCCATCCATGGCTTACATTAACAGCAAGCATGCTATGTATGATTTTTGTGCAGTGGTAGAATGAAAATCTTGAGCTTAGGCTCTGTTGATCACTACTAGCTCTACCACTCTTAGGTTCAAACATATGAAGTTTTGATCAATAAAATCATTTGATTATTTTATTTTAGTTAGTAAGACACCCATTTACTGTATACCTAAAAAAAAAAGATTAAAATTCTACTCTGATTCAAAGGTTGGAAGAATAGGGATGTTTTATCAAATTGAATGGAATTTCAGTGCTAAGATGTGCAATATGATGATTTAATGGCACATGATCTTCTCAGCTACTGATCATATAATTACTTTATAAACTAATTACTTTTATTATGGTCAGTGACATTAATATTAAGATATTTAAATTTCTTCATACAAAGAAAAAATATTGAATATATCAACTATTACTTTATTGTATCTACAATGATATGGACCCTTGTTAATAGCGATCATTTATTTATATGTATTAAATTAAGTATATAAATTCACAATTAAATTACTAGTAAAATCAAATTAAAAATTCACTGCCAATAGTTTTCTGACCAAGGAAGATTTCACATATGTAAAGTAACTCAACACAAAACAAGTATGTACTATTGCTTTTCTGAAGGTTTGTGATGATGATGTTTTGGTTGTATTTATATGTTGGACTATTTTCATTATATAATATGAATATTGAATGTTTTTAGCAAAATGTAACTTCATTTAAATATTCCAAATACATTCAACTGTTGGTAATAGCACATCAAATAAGTTATTATATGTACAATGTTTTGTGAGGTATTATTGTCTCCTCTTCTTCAGATGCTGCTGATCTGATTAGTGACAGTACTAACATGGGAATCAAATCTGGACACCCAGATGATCTACATTGTGCATACACTAACTTGTTTGATGTGCTATTACTAACAGTTGAATGTATTTGGAATATTTAAATAAAGTATATTTTTTTCTAAAGACATTCAATACTCATATTAGATTATGGAAATGGTCAAACATATAAATACAAGTATATACTATACTTTACAAGATTACCATTTCTTATGCTTGCTCAAAACTGTTATTAAAACAGGCAAAACTCTTTATACGTATTGCACTAAGATCTAGGTGCAGTGCTCTCAGATTCAATGCTCCTCACTGAAGAAAGCCACAAGCCAGAAACTAGTCTGAGGATATTGGATGAATAGGCATTAAATGGGGATTTTATGCAAAAGTCTTCTGGCATCCATTGATTATTCTGGCTTGCACTGAGTGGCAATATGTATAAAGAGTTTATATACTAAATTCCTATCTTCCCACAATTTGAATTCATATTCCAATTATCTTTAATGTTAAAAGAACTCTTAGACACATTTATGGTTTCAAAATCATATTTTTTTACTAAATGATATTCTTTGTTTATTTTCATTTTTCTTAAAAAAATAATATCATCTTTGTAAAACATAATATTGATGTCTATCATTTTTTCTTGAATATATATTTTAGAATTAAAATATTTATTTTCTACTCTACTTTTACATACTTTCACTCTTTCTTTTTAAACTCAAGCTACTTTGAAATATATATATATATATATTGTGCCAGGCATTATCAAATGT